>JABMCL010002836.1:710000-717500 GCA_018857735.1 Alviniconcha marisindica
ATATATATATATATAATATATATATAGTATATATATATATATATATATATATATATATATATATATATTATATATATATAATATCACTCATCCATATATATATATATATATATATATATATATATATATATATATATATATATATATATATATATATATATCACACTCATTGATACACACACACACACACACACAACACACACACACACACACACACACACACACACACACACACACACACACACACATACACACACACACACACACTCACACACACACACACACACACACACACACACACACACACCACACACACACGCACACCACACGCACACACACACGCACACGCACACGCCACGCACACGCCGACGCACACACACACAAAACACACACACACACACACACACACACACATACACACGCACATATATATATATATATATATATATATATATATATATATATATATATATATATATATATATATATATATATATATATATATATATATATATACCATCACAATCTCTAACGCACAACACAAAATTTATAGAATAATGTACTGAGCGAGAATATAAAGACTTAATATTTTTCTAAAATTTGTTTAAAACAAATAAAGTGTATATTTTGACATAGCCGCTGAACAAACAAACAAAATGCAGTAAAAAAGAAAGCGCGTGTGCACACTACTATCAGCCTATGTAAGACCTCTAAATTAAAAGGACACACTTTATCTTTAGTCATTTAAATTTTGTCCAATGGGAAATGAATACTCTACAAGGAAGTTCAAATACGAGCGTGTTTGAGATAAATTGTGAATCACGTTGTAAGCATTATGCTTACGGATAAGATGAGTGTTCCGGTGGATCTGCTCTAGGTGCTCGTTCACCCTCTGTCGCCACAGACCTCTTTAGTCGTTCCATCCACAGCAGTTGACCACATGTTCCTCTACAGCCGTTTTCGGGGAATCGAGTGTGTGGCGGACATTTGAAAATGGCACTATTGAGGGTTGACACGTGTGGAATGTTCTTCTAGCAAGACATTTCTTCGAATGTGAAACCAAGTATTTTTTATTTATTTTTAAATTATATACAAAAACTATTTTTTTTAAATAACGATAGGGAATTTATAGAGCGCTTTCAAAGACTTAAAGCGCTTTAAAACTTAATTAAAGAAAAACATGGAACGCGAAAATACCTACATGCAAATCAATGGTATATAAACCAACAGAAAAAATAAAATGATAACCATACAACCTATACTGAAACAAACGCACGTGGGCGCGCGCACACACACAAACACGCACAAACATGCACACACACGCACACACACACACACACACACACACACACACACACACACACACACAACACACACACACACACACACACACACACACACACACACACACACACACACACACACACACACACACACACACACACCCCACCCCACACACACACACACACACAGATAGAATCAGAGAGAGAGAGACAGAGACAGAATGAGACAGACCAACAATCAGAAGCAGTGTGTGTGTGTGTGTGTGTGTGTGGTTGTGTGTGTGTGTGTGTGTGTGTGTGTGTGAGTGTGTGTTTCTAATCTAGCCGCTGTGGTAATCATTTAGAGGGCATTCGTAGACTTGTCCATTCATAGAATGCATTGAACAAAGTCGCGACTGAATCTTCTCTGACAATGAATTCAGCCTGGCTTGTGTTGACGTAATCTGTCTTTGCTCGGACTACTACATGATGACTAGACATACGCGTAGGCCTCCTTGGTGAAGTGACAAATGTCCAACAGTAATAAAGTCAACACACACGTTCAAACCGAAACAACGAGTCTAGTCATTGACACGTTCCAACCGAAACAACCAGTGATGCAGATAGTTGGCCCTGTCAGATGGTATTGATAGTCTGGTGGTGTTGTGAACGAACGCAGTTTGCAAGTTCATGCAGGTAGGAACTTGTGATTGTCCAATGCATTTGTGTGTTCAGTTAGGTCAGGACTTAGCGTTCATATCAGTGGTTTATTTCATGTGATGCCTTCTTTCTCGCTGTCACTGGTTCACATCTCTCTGCTTCTGTCTCTCTGTCTCTGTCCCTGTCTGTCTGTGTCTGTCTGTCTGTCTGTCTGTCTGTCTGTCTGTCTGTCTGTCTCTGTCTCTCTCTCTCTCTCTCTCTCTCTCTCTCTCTCTCTCTCTCTCTCTCTCTCTCTCTCTCTCTCTCTCTCTCTCTCTCTCTCTCTCTCTCTCTCTCTCTCTCTCCCCGTGTGTGTGGTGTTGTGTTGTGTTGTGGTGTGTATGTGTGTGTGTGTGTGTGTGTGAACTGCCAGCCAACTGCTGCAACAGGAAACTGCCGCTACCCCGTGCAGGTGGACCAACCCCTAAGCGCCGGTCCGAACCAGAGCGTCCCTTGCGGAGCATCAGGAGGCGACAGCCGTCAGACACAGGGCGGACACAGCCGCAGTGATGGTCTGCCTGATGGGGACTTGGAGGTCAGCAGTCTGGACACCAGGCGAGCAGTCAGCCCCGGGAACGCATCTGTGAGTGCGAGACTGGCATCGTTTGTTGACTGGCCGGCGAGAGGACTGCCCAGTCCACGGCTTCTGGCCATCGCTGGATTCTACTACCTGGGTACGTAGATTGGTCATCGCTGGATTCTGCTACATGGGTTTGTTTCCGCTCGTTGTTATCGCCCCTTTTTCTGTCTCTAGTACACACTTGTCTTAGTAATCAAGTTTCTGTGTAATTATAGCTAGACATCAGATGAGAAGGGAAATATAAGGATCTGTACAAACTGACTTTCTGAGAAAAACAAATACTGAGACTGTATGTGGGAGTTTTAACAACAGCATGAGTATTTCTCCTATGCAAAACTGACAGCAGTGGATAATGTCCTTCAACGTACTCGTGAGAAGTCTCATTCACACTCAGAACGTTTTGTTTTGTATGTTTTGAGTTCACTACCAAAAAAGAAGGAATGACGTGGAAATGGGAATAACAGAATGAATAACAAGGCAAAACTTTACAGAAGCGATTTTGGTCCCACAGTATATGCTTATCTTTGCTAACAGTGGCAAATGTGCCCGGCGCCCGGCTGCAAGTTTCCGAAACGTCTCAAACTTGCTCTCTAAATCCGAACTGCTGTCGTTTAGGGAGGAAAAAGTGAAAAGTTGGAGAAAGAAAATGGAAACACAAAACATCAGTAAAATGATTTATTTGTGATTGTAACACACACGTACACTATCTGGCGAATCCCCATCACGCTTATAGGTAGATAAACCACGTTCCTATTTGTTCCTATTCGTCGACTATGAAGACAATGATGTTAAAAAATGTGCGCATTGTTTTGTCCTGTCTTGTGAGGAAAAAGTGCAATGTTGACATTCTCGTGTGTTTCAAATTAGCTAGTCAATATTCTTCAGTACCACCAACTGAGCTTGCAATTAAACGGTGAATTTTGACAGATTTCAAATACGTGACTTGAGCTTCCATCAGCAAGCCACCAACGGGAGTCTACCAGCTGTGTGCGGTGTCGTCGCTGGGGTCACCTCGGTGAACCCCCCATGCCGCACAGACAAGGAGATACGCAGGACTCTTACCTTTGCTGCCCTTTTCGCAGAAGCTGTCTTGCCGATGGTATCTTGGTTATGCCATTAATGTAACAATAAGTTGCTGTATATGATTTTGGTTTGGATGATGACTTAAATTAGATCTACGTACGAAGTCAGAAGCCACGAAGTCGACACGAGCTTAAAAAATATTAACTAGCACAAAATCTGTGGCTGACACATTAATGTAACCAGAGAAAATGTTGGGGGGGTGGGGGGGGAGGGGGGGTGTAAGCCAATGAATGTTAAAGCTCCTCCTGTTGAGGCAGTCACTAGAAGACATTTTCGGTGTCAAGTCATACAGAGTCATCCATTCATTTAATCGTGATGATCGGGACTCTGCAATACCTCCAACAACAAACTGAAATATTTGTTGAAGGATTAACGTGTAAGCCTCCACTTAAGTAAATCAAGACTGAGAAAATTTCGAGGCATGCCTTTGTTCACTTTAACGCACGTCGGCAGTTGGAGACCTTTTCGATCCAATCTGAGCCTAATAGGGTCAGAACTAAGATTGTGGGCTCGAAAGTACGTGATTCATTGTTCACTGCAGAATCCATTAGTACCGGCTGTTTACCCTCACTTTTGAGTAACAAATGTGTTGATTGGGTGTAACTTTTGAGTAACAAATATATGGTTGATTGGGCGTAAACTTTTGAGCAACAAATAACTATATGCTGATAATTTTCATACACTGTTAGTAATAATGTGAACTGTTTCCCAGCAGAAAACGGAAAAGAACTGTTAAGCGGAAAGAGAGGCACGAAAGAACAGTTCAGTAAAACAGGCATGTGGTGATCGAGGTCGAGAGAAAAAAATACAATATGAAGAAGTATGCACAGTGCAAGCAGGGACTTAGGTGTATTAGTTTTAGAAGCAGGCGTTCTACGTGAAATTAAGCTGTATTCGTATGGGAAATGGACTTGAATTTTGAGATATAAAACGGATAAATCTTAAAACATTTCAGCTAAATATAAATATGGAGTTGCTTCACGGAAGGCATATTTTTTATATTGATTTTCTTATTGATTTTTGTGTGTGTGTGTGTGTGGGGGGGATTAAGTTAAGTAAGAATATTGAGACGTTTTGCGATTTGCAGAATTGTATGTAAATGAAAGCAATGTGTGTGTGTGTGTGTGTGTGTGTGTGTGTGTGTGTGTGTGTGTGTGTGTGTGTGTGTGTGTGTGTGTGTGTGTGTGTGTGTGTGTGTGTCTGTCTGTCTGTCTGTCTGTCTGTCTGTCTGTCTGTCTGTCTGTCTGTCTGTCTGTCTGTCTGTCTGTGTGTGACTGGAGACTATGCAAAATGAGACAGAGAGGAGGGCTGGGGGAGTCAAAGACAGACAACACTTTATCACTACTTATCTTCTCCCAGGTTCAGGGGACAGAGTACGGTGCTTCTATTGTGGGGTCACATTACGGAACTGGAGACAAAACGATGACCCCTGGGAGATGCACGTGCGATTCCGTTTTTCGTGTGACTACGTCACAGCTATCAGGGGAGAGCACTTCATGCATGAAACCCTGATCAAGCTGGCCAGTGGTTGTAGCATCGCTTCCGCGCCAAATGTAAGCCATCCGACAGAACACACGGAAACATGGAGCACACGTTTAGCAAAGAAATGCTGCAGAAGAAATAAAGGGGTAGCACTATTATATTTGTACTCTGAACTCGCTTTGATATCAGATGAGCGTTTTTTTGTTTTATTTTTTTTGGGTTTAATTTCCATTTGTTTAGTGGGGTTGTTGTTTTTTTACTTCTTGGTATTGCCTAAGTACTCATTGACAAACCCCTTTAAAAATATATATGTATAATAACCCATTTCTGTAGCTCTAACAAGGGAATATTAATAAATCAGACCAGTTTCAGTCTTGCCTGGCTTACAAATTTGCCAGTAAATAACACGAGTGATTATAATATTGGTATCCTTGGTACGCAATGATACATCAACAAAGGGATTTTCAAGACAGTCCTTTCAGTCTTGGGCAGTGTGATGGCTGTCTCTCTGAGTGAACTACACCGGGCCCTCCGCCATTGTCTTTCTGCGCGCATGCGAGCGGAGTGTTGCTAACCAAGGGAGGCAAACCTCGACGAAGCGATTTGCACAATGGTTATCTCCCTTATATAAAAACCTTGGAAAGTGGGCGCATTTAACTGTTTGCCTTTCAATTTTGTATGTCGCTTATAACAATTCATGAATAAATACGGAAGGGCGTTATTTTTGTCTGTCTGTCCGGCTGGCATTGTGTGCATGTGTGTTGCAGGGAAGCCTAACTGAGTCATCAACCTCGGCTTCCAGTAAACAGCCAAGATATACCTCGGCCACAACAGGAACGGTTCCTACGCCAGATGAAAACCCAGGCCAAGGTTCACCTACTGTTTCAAGCGAGAACCCCGCCACCACTGGAGAAGCCTTTTCTTCTGGCAGACGTCAGAACACCGAAAGGTCTTCTGCTGCCGTTTCTTCCATTGGTGCTTCGAGTAATGCGGGAGGTGGATCTGGCCCGGAACGCATCAGTCAGCAGGCCATTGCCAGTGGGCAACCGTCAGCTGCGTCACCTACAACCGTGTCCAGACAACAGTCAACAGCGTCACGTACAACCGTGTCCAGCGACCAGCCGGCGCCGCGCGACACAACTAGAATCGCCGACAACCAGGACGAGGTGACCTACCTTCAGCGGCTGCAGGAGGCCAACCGGCGTCTGCGTCAATGTCACACGTGCCGCCTGTGTGGCGACAGAGTCGTGGACACCATCTTCCTGCCCTGTGGACACCTGTGCACGTGCGAGTCGTGCGCTGGGACCACCAGAGAGTGTTGTCTGTGCCATGACCGTATCAGGGACACGGCACACGTCTACCTGGATTGACTCTTCCCGGGTGGCCTTCAAGGCTCATTTGGACCATCGAGCGAACTCGTGACTGAATGCATTTCAAATGTCACTTGAACAACCAGACGAATTCTTTACTGAACGCTTTTCGAAGCTTAATCTAGACCACCAGATGAACTCTTTATTTAACTGAGGGGACGTTAAAATCCAAGAACTAATTAACTCTTTTACTGCATGCGTTCAAGTCTCGATCTAGACCACCAGCTGAACTCTCTCCAAGCGTTTCACAACTCAGGCTAAACCATCAGATGAACTCTTTACTGAATGCGTTTCACGGAACACTCTAGACCTCCAGTTCAACTCTTTACTGGACGCGTTTTACGAATGAATGTAGATCGCCAGATGTACTCTGTGGATTCTGGGTATATTTTGATGTAAACAGTTTAAAACAATGTACCCCGGTTACTTTAGCACACCTCCCTTCATTAAGACGACTCGCTGTATACTATTATTATTTATAGCTGTTATATAGCGCTATTCTCTGCTCTTACTGCGCACATTTCGCATGTGATTCTGAACGAGTGACTGTATCCTTTTATAGCGCGTACGGAAGTGGTGTACTGGTAGCGCGCCGATATGCAGATACCCGACCACTACTGCTGTGTGTACCATTGGTACACCCCGTGAGACACTATGTCGGTAGCAGGCGGAGTGGTCGCTTCAACCCCCGAAAACAAACACAAACCGTTATAAAGCCTTGTTTCTACCCTCTGCTTTGTTGCTTTTTAGTGAAAATATAACAGCCATTAACCGTGCGTGTGTGTCAAGATGTCTGTTGAGGATGATAACCTTGTGAACACGCAAGGTTTTGTGTGGAAGTTTTTTATGCGCTATATATAGATTTTCATTCATTCATTCATAACTTGCAAAGAGAGGGTGGGGTGTGCGTGTACTCAATAATTTTATTTGATTAGAGAGTTTTTTTCTGTTTCGGTCTGTCAGATAAGTGTTACATTATCAAGTCAGTTAGCGTTTGCTAGGTATTAGCATTAGATTATGTAGA
>JABMCL010002836.1:722500-817500 GCA_018857735.1 Alviniconcha marisindica
CACACACACACACACACACACACACACACCACACACACACACACACACACAACACACACACACACACACACACACACACACACACACACACACACACACACACACACACACACACACACCACCACCACGCACACCACCACGCACGCACGCACGCACGCACGCACACACACACACACGCACGCACGCACGCACGCACGCACGCACGCACGCACGCACGCACGCACACACACAGAGAATCGTATGGGCAATGGGACTGAATAAAACGTTTTTAAGAAGAGAAAGATTTTCAAGGAAGATTTGAAAGAAGTGGCAGAGGTAGCATGACGGACAGAAACAGTAGTTTTAGACACAGTATGTCCCAAAAATGCAGGCGCTCGTTCAGTTCTGTTAAGAACCACAATCACAATGAAAGGTTAGCGATCGTCATGAAAGGATTGTTGTAATAACGCTAATACCAACCACTGTTCCATGGTAGTTATCTCAGGATACTAGCTCCTAAGGGCCGCAGAGCAAAATGGTTGTTTTGAAGGCTAGCTGTAGTCAATGTGCAAAGACTACCTTTCTATGTACGGATCGCAAGCGCGTATATCCTGGTGGAATTATACGAATGAGAATTTGAATATTTGTAAAGTACAAGCACTTTACTGTCAAACTGGGCAAATATGTAATAAGGTAGCGCAAAAACAAAACCTGAACTTGGCAGTATTTGCAAGACTGTAGAACTTTGGAAAATTCAGAGCCAGTCAGAAAGATAAAGAGATAATTATACAGATAGACATGGAATGTAGCATAGTCTTTGACACTGGACAGCTGACTGCCTAAAAGTGGAGAATAAACAAACACACGTGCACTGGATAAAAGACAGACAGAACAACGGGAAGAGAAAAAAGGCACCAAAAAAAGAGGGTGAGTGAAAAAGCAACGGAAACGAGGTGCTGAATGAAAGGACGAGACGGAGGGCAGTCTCACCAGCAACAAGGAGAGCGAGGATGGCGATGGTCTTCATGGCTGATGGCGGTCTGGACAAAGGAGTCGAAAGCTGAATGTTGCTGTTGTTGCTTATGAAGCACACTGAAAGGCGAAGATGTTCAAGCCTATGCTGCGTGCGCCTTATATACCATTTTGTGAACGTGATTAGCCACGGGAGGAGCAATTAGTGAGTATCAATTAATGCCACACAAGTGGTCTTGATTAGGGGTGATTGTTTAACGATGATTAATGGAGAACGTAATTGGGGGTCTGTGGGCGGCATTTAATTGGTCCCTGGCTGAGACCGCCATGCTGGTGGTCAAAGCACACACATTAATTACAAATGACTGCAGTGCTTCCCATGCAGAATGAGTTTCCGTTGAGGCCCATTGAGAAACCATCGTTCTCAGAACTCGCTCTGACGACAGAAGACCATGTGAGTATAGTTCCCGCATTAAGCACAGGTGGACTGAATAATGCAAAAACTGATAAACTAGAGACAGCCACAGATAAAGATTTGTTCAGCGAGAAGTATTTTTAAATGAAGGAATGAGTTGGATCATGCAATGTACAGGGATAGAGGTATTGACTGAAAGAGACAGAAACGTACAGGAGGTGTGGTAGTGCTGGTAGTGATGGTGATGGCGTTTTGTTGTTATTTGCTCTTCTCTACTCCTTCCTTTTTGTCCTCCTTCTCCTTCTCCATTTCCCTTTTGGTGAATTGGCTTTTGTTCCTACTGTTCATAAGGGCAGGGCGGGAGGGGGGGGGCAGTCTTCATTAATACTGCATTATTTATAATTCGGTAGCCTTTAATTCTTTTGCTTGGAGCCCTACTCTTTTGATATTTTCAAAATTCAAATATCGCTAAAAGTATTCAGCACACCTTCAGAGCATACTGCATGTACCTGTTCCAGAAAACGGCATTGATTTGTCAATTTACAAAACAATTAACAACACGATAATGTCACCAATTACTTCGTGATTCTGATCATTAACAAATGACGCTTCTGTCGGAATGAACCCAGTGAGAAAATTGTGTGCCTCGTAAAACCCCACGCGTATCCCTCGACACAATGTTATGGGGTGTGGCAGGTACATGCAAATTACTCATTCTCCACACGCCTACACTGTTTGTACAAGGAGGTATTTGAACAGATACATGCTTGCATTCTGACCAAACAAATAGATCTTTTAAAACTTTTTTACTTCATGCAATCAACGGTAAAATAACTGCATTAAGGTGGAGGGAGGCTTGTGAGTCCTGAAGACTATAGCTTCAAAAGAGGTATTGAAAGTGTGCATGTGAGGGTGAGGGGCTTTCTGTGTTAAGACTTTTTATTTCTGATCTCTTACCTTAAATTTTAATATATGTACATTAATATCAATTCTACTCAACCAAATACACTCAGCCATCGACTGGACACATACACACTACCCAAACCTAGTCAGACACCCACCACACATTCAAACAACAACCTAGATACAGTATACATATTAGCTCAGCTGGCACAGAGGGTTGTTGCACTGTCTTAAATTTTGAATTATTTATACATGGTCATTTTCTTTCTTTCTTTCTTTCTTTCTTTCTTTCTTTCTTTCTTTCTTTCTTTTTCTTTCTTTTTTCTTTCTTTCTTTCTTTCTTCCTTCCTTTCTTTCTTTATTCTTTAATTTATTTATGTCGTTTTGTTCTGGTGTTTTTGTTTTGTTTTGCTTGTTCCTTTAAATGGAGTAAAGAAGTACTTGGCCTGACCTGACAAATCAAACGGCGGACTACCGACAACCCTAATGGTAAACGCACCACCAAAACACAACAGTGTAAAAGACTATAATTATAGTCTACTGCAAATTAATAATGGGGACAGCTGCAGACTAAGGCTCAATGGCAGAGAATCGATAAAACAAGCAAGAAAAAAAAGAGATGAACCCTAACCTATCTCTCTGATGAGGTTCGACACTTATTCCTCACTGCGGCTTCAAATATTGAACCGAAATGTCAAACTCCGCCTGATGTATGAGCCATAATATAATTATATAACTGATATCAATAATAACATGGAATTTATAGTGCGCGTAAGGCGACTCAAAGCGCTTTGTCATTTAATTAAAGAAAAACATGGAATGCATAAATACTCAAATAAAATTCAGTGGTATAATAATACATTACTACACATGCTTAGTCATACAAATTAAAGTGAAACTGACACACATTGAAACCCAAACAGCCTCGTATTCACAGAATGGCCTGCACACACACACACACACACACACACACACACACACACACACACACACACACACACACACACACACACACACACACACACGCACACGCACACACATACACACACACACACACACACTCACACACGCACGCACGCACGCACGCGCACGCAAGCACTCACACACACACACACACACACACACACACACACACACACACACACACACACACACACACACACACACACACACACACACACACACACACACACACACGTACACTGTACGTGAATTCTCTGAATCAGTACGGAATCGTGATGTGTTCTTGGGTGAGTCTCTCTCAGTGGAAATGCAGGTGATTCAGTTGTGTAAAGTTTTATATTTCCAGCTTCGTAGAATCAGTAAGATCCGTTCTTTCCTGACTGTTGATGCCGCAAATACATTGGCTGTAGTCTTCGTTCTGTCCCATCTTGATTATTGTGATTTTCTTTTGGATGGCCTTTCTGATCACAAACTCGCAAAGCTTCTAAGTGTGTAGTGTAGTGCTGTGGAACAGCAACGACATCAACAACAACAGCGCACCCGCGCGCGCGCACACACACACACACACACACACACACACACACACACACACACACACACACACACACACACACACACACACACACACACACACACGCACAACAAAATCTCAACACAAATGAAGAAGCAACAATTTAGCAAAATACACAAGATTTTTCGTATGACAGAAAGGGTCTTTATTACCAACAAATAAACAAACACCCATTTGAAAAAGACAACAAAAGCACAATATGAGCATTTGACATATTTCTCAATAAGCTTCGTATAAATCAAAGCCGATGAAAGTTTATTTATTTTGTAGTATTAATTTTGTGTTATTATTATTTTCAGCATCTTTTTCTCATTCTTTAAAAACACTTTCATAACGATCTACATTTCTTTATAAGCTTGTGTTTTAAAAGAATATGTTTCGCCCAGTTATAACCGTTATTAGGTGTTAAAAGGCAATTTCCATTCCATTCCAGTCTTATAATCTTATTAATATATTTATCTAAAAATACCTCGGTCCTGAATCTGCGGTATATACGTAATGTGTGAACCTATCTTCTTCTTTTAAGAGTGAACAGATTGTTTTGAAATGAGACCGATAACCTTGGATTTACCCACACCTTTGTTCTGTATCCTCTAGATACCTGCCTGTAACAACGTCGCAACTCTTGAGTACAACGAAAGAAAAAGCAGCCTCCTTTAACCATAATTTATAAAGATGACAAAAACTATGTTCCAACAATGAAGCAACATCGAAATCCTGATGCGTCACTCTGGACGCAGAAAGACGAGGAAGGACGCAAACTGACGCACAAGCGGCAGTCCGGCGGTGGACGTCACATTTAACACTTCAGCGTGACTCCCCGCCCGGCACGTGTTCACGTGGGCATCATGAACATCATCATGCACGCCTGCAACCACAGAAATGCAGTACGTATCAATGTCCAACCCGTCAACAATGACAGCATGAAGACGACAGTTCAAAATACACTTACATTGAAATACCGTGTAAATCACCGCAAAACTCAGCAACCAAAACGAAATGAAAAATATTACTTAGTTTGAAGAAGGTCTGTCATTATGAAATGGTGAAACGCATTGCACGCACACCTATCATACCACAGTACTACACACTTACCGTACCACAGCGATACACATTATACCACAGCACTACACACTTACCATACCACAGCGATACACATTATACCACAGCACTACACACTTACCATACCACAGCACTACACATTTACCATACCACAGCACTATACATTTACCATACCACAGCACTACAACCACAGCACTACACACTTACCATACCACAGCACTACACACTTACCATACCACAGCACTATACACTTACCATACCATAGCGCTACACACTTACCATACCACAGCGCTACACATTTACCATTCCACCGCACTACACACTTACCATACCACAGCACTACACATTTACCATACCACAGCGCTACACACTTACCATACCACAGCACTACACATTTACCATACCACAGCACTACACACTTACCATGCCACAGCACTACACACTTACCATACCACAGCATTACACACTTACCATACCAAAGCACTACACGTTTACCATACCACAGCACTACACACTTACCATACCACAGCACTACACACTTACCATACCACAGCACTACACACTTACCATACCACAGCACTACACACTTACCATACCACAGCCGCCGAACCCGAACCCCCCTTCGCTCTGGCTTTGACTTCGCTGTCTGGGCGAGTTCTGCGATAGATTCAGTGAAAGAAACCATTAACAACAAGCAACAAGGAGTATGAGGGGTTCAGCGAATGTGAACTATCTCATGTCAAGTCCCGCGTATTTCTGCTTGTGATACGACCATCTGTTTGGGGTTGGCTTTTGTGGGTTGCACTTTCTCTTTTCTCCTCCTTCTTCTATCGGTCAGTCTGGCCCTGTCATGACCTTCGAGCACTGACTTACCTAAGCTGAATTTACCGGAAGACGCTTACTGAACATCGGTCGGCTCTAACCACCACGCTTGAAAAGGTGGATGGGGAGGGGGGGGGGTAAAAGTGTTGTCTTTCTTGTAGTCATTATCATCATCTGCATCGTTATCATCTTACATTCATCACCGTTTTGTTGTAACTTTCACGTTTGTACGTGCCACCCTTTGCTGTCTTGGAGCCCTTTGTCCCCGTGTCACCTTCCCTCCCCCGCCTCCGCCCACTCCCTCTGTCGTCCGCCTTCAAGGTCAGCTGCACGTTGTCGAGACCTCGCACTGAAAAAGTGCAGCACACAAGGCTAATAAGGCTGCCAACAATTAGTCTCTCTGCCGGTGGAGAACAATTATCTCCGTTTGTTGTTGGCTGTAGCATTTTGCATCATTACCAACCGCTGAAACAGGCGTCGGTGTTACGTACAAAGGAGCAATCAGGAAATGGACACCGCGTGTGGCGTGACGTCACTATAAACAGAGAGAAAACGAATGTGGTGGGGGGGGGGGGGGGGGGGCAGACAGAAATGGACAGACAGAGCAGCGGGCAGAGACCGAGCCTGAAAGAGAGAGAGAGAGACAGACAGACAGAAAGACAGACAGACAGAGACAGAGCGAGAGACACAGAGAGAGACGGAGAGACAGAGAGCTTGATTGATTGACGGACTGACTGACTGACTGACTGACTGACTGACTGACTGACTGAGTAAGTGAGTGAGTGAGTGAGTAAGTGAGTGAGTGAGTGAGTAACTGGTTGAGTGAGTGAGTGAGTGAGTGAGTGAGTGAGTGAGTGAGTGAGTGATGTTCAATACTCAAAGATAAATATTTTGGCAGAATCCTAGTCTTACAATCGGTCCTTCCTAAAAAAACATTTTTAACACACACACACACACACACACACACACACACACACACACACACACACACACACACACACACACACACACACTTTCTATGGAAAGCATAATGGTAAATGCAAAATGCCAAAGTAAAAGCCTAGTCTTGTCTTAAAAATCCACCCGGATAAAGCTATACAGATAGTGTACACCGGTAAAAAAGAAAAGAAAAAGAAAAGAAAATGCAGAAAACAGATACGGCACACAAGAGAGAGAGAGGGAGACAGACAGAGACAGACATACAGAGAGAGACACAAAAAGACAGACAGAGAGAGACAGAAGCTGGGCGATAAAGACAACCATACAGAGAGAGAAAGAGAGACAGACATATAATTAGACAGACAGACAGAATTTGACACACAGAGAGACACACAGACAAAAACCGACAGAGATGATCTCTGTACAGACAGTCACGACCTCACCACAAACAAACAAAAACTACATTAACACCTTGAACATGTGAGGGTTCTTAACTCAAGGGGAAAATGCAAAGGCCTACCATCGACATGGAGGATGATCTTGAGCCTCCTCCGAACAATGACATCTGAAAGCGCAGTGGAAAATGGCACTGAGATTTAACACAATTTACCTAAACGATGTACCGACAACTCTGTGCATTTGGGTTAACAAACAGAAAGTCAAGTACCAGCAGTGCTAAGCTAGGAGAGCGGGTCTCCTAAAAGAAAGCGATGACTGCTTTATGTTACAAAACAGTACACAGCAACAGCAGCAAAACCAAGACAAAACAAAACAAGACAAAAAACAGTATTATCAGAACTTCCAAAATAATGGAATGCAGCACAGCAAAACCATGACCTCGGTAATCAACTTACCGCGGTATCTTGCCGCATGCCCTACGTGAGAGGTAAGATAGGCGATTCCGATCTCTGTTGTCGGTCTGTCCCTTGTTATAGATACAAGTGATGTCGGGGAGGGGGGGGGGGGGGGGGAGCGCTCTTAACTCCTCTCGCTTGTTAATCTCACTACGTGTTTATTGAAAAGTTACACCCTCCCCACTGGCAATAGGAGTGTTTCATGAAAAGCTACACCCTCCCTATTCACAATGGCAGTGTATCATGAAAAGCTACAGCCTGCCCATTCACGATGGGGGTGTAACATGAAAAGCTACAACCTCTCCACTCACAATGGGAGTGTTTAATGAAAAGCTACAGCCTCAGTTCTTGCAATGGGAGTGTTTCATGAAAAATGACACCTTTCCCACTAGCAATGGGAGTGTATCATGAAAAGCTACAGCCTCAATTTTTGCAGTGAGAGTGTTTCATGAAAAGCTACAGCTTCCCCACTCACAATTGGAGTGATTCATGAAAGGCTACACAATCAATTCTCGCAATGGGAAGTTTTCATGGAAAACGACACCCTTCCCACTCGCAGTGGGAGTGTATCATAAAAAGCTACAGCTTCAATTCTCGCAGTGGGAGTGTCTTGTGAAAAGCTACAGCCTCCCCACTCACAATGGGAATGATTCATGAAAAGCTATACTCTCAACTGGGAGTGTTTCATGAAAAGCTACAGCCTCCCCACACACAATGGGAGTGTTTCATGAAAAGCTATAGCCTCAATTCTCGCAATGGAAGTGGTTCATGCAAGGCTATAGCCTCCCCACTCGCAATGGGAGTGGTTCATGAAAAGCTACAGCCTCCCCACTCGCAATGGGAGTGTTTCATTGAATACTCGTTAATGACCGTAGTTTATTCGACAGGAGGACACACACATGCGCGCGCGTGACACAACAGCCACAGACTCACCATGGGATTGACGGGCTTCAAGCCGCCCCCTCCAAAGCCAAAGTTGGGCATGCTGTTGGAGATGGAAGTAGGATTGAATGACTGAGTGCCCAGGCCGGAAGTGCCGCCAGGGCTGGACCCGTAGCTGGGGTCCATGTTGCCGTTCATCCCGTTCAAACTGTTCCAGCTGTTCAAGCTGTTCACTGGGGTGCTCTGGCTCTTCATCATGCTCATCAGACTCGATAACGGCTTGATGTTGTTAAAGCTGCCCAAGCCGTTGGTTTTGGTGTTGCTATTCATCAAGGAGCTGAAAGGGTTTGTGGCAGTCTGTGTGTTCATGGCGGTCTGTGGGTTCATGGCGGTCTGTGTGTTCACGGCGGTCTGTGGGTTCATGGCGGTCTGTGTATTCATGTCGGTCTGTGTGCCCATGCTGACGCTGGATGGGTTGTTTTGTCGCAGAGTATTCATCATGTTACGGACCCTGTCCATCTGTGGGGGAAAAACACACGTTGAAATACACAGCCAGTCAACTGATCTCTAAGGCTGATCAATCATGTAGCTGATCTGCACAAAGACTGAATCATTAATCTCTGTAAGCCACAGTATGTTTTGCACCGGAAGCCAGGTCTGAGCCTTCGGTACCTTTCAGAGTTCCGCTTTTAGTTTTGGTTTCTTCCTCAAGTTCACGGTTCAAATATTAATGCTGTCATTTGCGTTATAATCATAAAGTGTCAATGAACTTCAATATACATGCAAACTAGAACTGTTGAAAAACACTGTGTTAATCCTAATCCTGTACGAAATGTGTTAAACACGCGCACACACACCACACACACACACACACACACACACACACACACACACACACACACACACACGCAGGCACGCAGGCACGCACACACATGCACGCACAGTCTACTGTTGATTCAGAAGGAGAACTGTCCTAGTCTGAAAGTGATCATTTGCACGGTTGGCGTGCCTTACCATGGAGGACATGGAGCTGGTTCCAGTGGACACTCCCATGCTGCTCATGATGGAGCGGGCTCTGTCCATCTGTGAGCAAAAATCACACACTGCATGATTGTCTGATTTACGGAGAAAGAAAAAAAAAACTACCTCAAATATAGTGCAAGATTTTGTTTCTGGCCATAAATCGATGGTAAAATCACTGTAAAATACATAAATCACTGTAAAATAACATACAGATAGTCTAAGCTAATATTGTTATAATTCAAGAGTATATGCACTGTCGTAATTATTACGTAATTGCAATAACAATTGTAAATCCATAATATGGTGTGTTTTCTTAATCCAGAGTTTATGTATAATTATTTGATAATGTATGGGACTGTCGAGCTCTCTTCAACGCACAGTAGGCTGCTCAAACAGCTGAATCATTAAGAACCATCTTCGCTTTGGATGTATCATACTGATTACTGCAATTCTCTCCATGCTAACTCTCCTCGGGTCCTCCTTGATAAAATTCAAAGAGTGATCAACTGATCAGTTCACCTCACCTGCAAAGCTCCTCAGTCTGCCCACATCACTCCTTTACTTTACGATCTCCACTGGCTACCAATCAACAGCCGGATTCAATACAAAATAGCTCTCATCTGCTTCTACGTTGTCTCTGGTACAGCTCCTCCATACCTCTCCGAGTTGCTTCATTTCTACTCTCCTTCTCGCTCTCTTCGCTCAGGCTCGGATACTCTTCAATGTTCTTAGGACGGACAGGAGGACCCTAGGGGAGAGATCTTTACAATACATCCGACTTGTGATCTGGAACTCTCTTCATCTCTCTGTCACGCGTGCGCTCTCTCTCTCTCTCTCTCTCTCTCTCTCTCTCTCTCTCTCTCTCTCTCCTCTCTCTCTCTCTCTCTCTCTTTCTCATACACACATACGCGCGCGCACGCACACACACAGCACACGTTCGAGGGGAGCGGGTAGAGAGTTTGCTAGCAGTAGTATTTTTTAAATAGATGGGTCTTCGGAGTCAAAGAGTCCTATCATGTCGGACAAGAACTCTTACCATGGCGGACATGGAGTCTTGCCATGGCGGACAAGAAGCCTTACCATATCGGACAAGAAGCCTTACCATGTCGGACAAGAAGCATTAACATGTCGGACAAGAAGTCTTACCAAGGAGGACTCTTACCATGGCGGACAAGAAGTCTTACCATGGCGGACAAGGAGTCTTACCATGGCAGACAAGGAGTCTTACCATGTCGACCAAGGAGTCTTTCCATGTCGGACAAGGAGTCTTACCATGTCGGACAAGGAGTCTTACCATGGCGGACAAGGGGTTGGTAGGAGCTGTGCCCCCGGTTCCTCCGCTATTCATGTTCTGTATCATGGCCATCTGGAGACAGAGGACAGAGGTCTGATGGACACAGCTCTTTCACTTTGACCCGGTTGCTTGGCGGACCTCATCAGGTAATCACTTGCTTAGTCGTTCGCGCCACTCCGTTTTTTGGCTTGGTTGATTACTCTTTCATACTTTCGTTCATTGAGTTATACATTCTGACAAAGTATGGCTTGGTTGATTACTCTTTCATACTTTCGTTCATTGAGTCATATATTCTGACAAAGTATGCTACTTGCACGAAAGAAACGTTAGAATGTTGACTTTTCGTGTGATGGAAACCATGCAATCACTAATTAAAAGAGCACTCAAATCCTTCTGCGCTGTGTTTGGAGAACTTAAAGTCTAACGGTCGCGCGCGCGTGCGTGTGTGCGATCGTGCGTGCGATCGTGCGTGCGTGCGTGCGTGCGTGTGTGCGTGTGTGTGTGCGTGCGTGCGTGCGTGCGTGTGTGTGTGTGTACAAAACCGATTCATTTTCTGTCGGTTGCCTACCGCGTTGCTAAATGGATTTGTTGCACCAGTCACGGTGGAAGTCGTCTGACCAGATGTTGAGGTTTGATCCGTTGGGGAGCTGCCAGCTGACGAGGCCGGGAAATTGTTGAGGTTGGACAGGTCAGAAGGAAAGGCTCCCCCACCAGTACCGACACTCTGTGCCGTAGGACTAGCGGTGGTGCCATAGTCCGTGCTGAAAGCGTCGTTGACTGGACTCTGGCCGCCAGACAGACCGGCGAAGTCGCTGTTGAGAGTGAAAGCGGCGGGGCTGTCGGTGGCGGAAGGGGCTGGGGAGACACACACGTTGCAGCCGCCGGCGTTGCAGCATTTCTTGTCGCCCTGACAGTGGCTGTCCGCTGTGCACTGGTCAGCACACAGGGTTCGCTTGTCCTGCGCTGGACACGTGCCGGGCTTGTCCGCTGTCACAGTCATCAGGGTTAGGTTTATGGGTTCTGCCACTCATCAGGGTTAGGGTTATAGGTTCTGCCAGTCATCAGGGTTAGGGTTGTAGGTTCTGCCAGTCATGAGGATTAGGGTTATAGATTCTGCCAGTCATCAGGATTAGGATTATAGGTTCTACAGTCATCAGGATTAGGATTATAGGTTCTGCCAGTCATCAGGATTAGGGTTATAGATTCTGCCAGTCATCAGGATTAGGATTATAGGTTCTGCCAGTCATCATGATTAGGGTTATAGGTTCTGCCAGTCATCATGATTAGGGTTATAGGTTCTGCCAGTCATCAGGATTAGGGTTACAGATTCTGCCAGTCATCAGGATTAGGGTTACAGATTCTGCCAGTCATCAGGGTTAGGGTTATAGGTTCTGCCAGTCATCATGATTAGGCTTATAGGTTTCGTCCCAGTCATCAGGATTAGGATTATAGGTTCTGCCAGACATCAGGGTTAGGGTTATAGGTTTCGTCACAGTCATCAGGATTAGAATTATAGGTTCTGCCAGTCATCAGGGTTAGGGTTATAGACTTCGTCACAGTCATCAGGATTAGGGTTATAGGTTCTGCCAGTCATCAGGATTAGGATTATAGGTTTTGCCAGTCATCAGGATTAGTGTTATAGGTTCTGCCAGTCATCAGGGTTAGGGATATAGGTTTCGTCACAGTCACCAGGATTAGGGTTATAGGTTCTGCCAGTCAACAGGATTAGGGTTATAGGTTCTGCTAGTCATCAGGGTTAGGGTTATAGGTTTCGTCACAGTCATCAAGATTAGGGTTATAGATTCTACAAGTCATCAGGGCTAGGGTTATAGGTTTCGTCACAGTCATCAGGATTAGGGTTATAGGTTCTGCCAGTCATCAGGATTAGGGTTATAGATTCTGCCAGTCATCAGGGTTAGGGTTATAGGTTTCGTCATAGTCATCAGGATTAGGGTTATAGGTTCTGCCAGTCATCAGGATTAGGGTTATAGGTCTGCCAGTCATCAGGATTAGGGTTATAGGTTCTGCCAGTCATCAGGATTAGGGTTATAGGTCTGCCAGTCATCAGGATTAGGGTTATAGGTTCTGCCAGTCACCAGGGTTATGGTTATACGTTTTGTCACTGTCATCAGGATTATGGTTATGATAGGTTCTGCCACAATCATCAGGATTATTGTTGTGATAGGTTTCGCCACCGTAATCAGGATTATGGTTATGATAGGTTCTGCCACAGTCATCAGGATTATGGTATAAATTCTTCCAGTCATCAGGATTATATTTTACGACAGTCATCAGGATGATAGGCTCTGCCAGTCATCAGGATTACGTTAATGACAAACTCTGCCACAGTCATCCTGATTATGTTCATGACAACCTCACCAGTCATAAGGATTATGGTCATGGCAAGTTCTGCCACGGTCATAAGGATTATGATCTTGGCAACTTCTGACACGGTCATAAGGATTATGGTCATGTCACGTTCTGCCACGGTCATAAGGATTATGGGCATGGCAAGTTCTGCCGCGGTCATAAGGATTAAGGGCATGGCAAGTTCTGCCACGGCCATAAGGAATACAGGCATGACACGCGGCCGGTTTTGCCACAGTCGTAGCTTATGGTCATGACAACCGTGGCTTGTCCTACAGTCACGACAACAGTGGCTTGTCCTACAATGAGCATGGCACGTTATGGCCACAGCAGCAAGACGGTTATTCTCTCCCGTGGTTCTGCAAGCGGTGGCCTTGTCTACAACAGGAGCGTGTCCGTCTCGTCCACTGCCTCCGTGAGTGGCGCGGACACAACGACAGGCAGAAGATGACTTTCAGTCTGCGTTCCTTCACATCAGTTCGTCTCGCGCATAGGCATGTGTTCTTGTAGCAGCTTTCCTCTGTGCTGCTGATGATGATGATGAAGATGATGAGGATGATGACAAATGTGTGTGAGTCAGGACATAGAAAGGCGTCAGACGGAACACCAAAGTAACTTATGAATTTTCTGAAAGAAAAACCAAAAGCCTTTTTCGAAGCCATGGACAGTTCATGTTAAACACAATAAAATAAATGAACGACTTGTCTGTAAGCGTTGTGTGCATTTTGCCAACAACAAAAGAAGGAGCGGAACAGCAGAAACGGAACAAGCTGAACAACGAAATAAAATCAAACAATAAACGAGTTGTGACGTTTTGAGGGCCGTTACTCTGAACTCACGGATGCAGGTGGGTGACGCCATGCACGGGTAGCTGGTGCAGTTGGTTTCGGTCATCACACAGTGGGACCCCAGGTCGCACATCTTGGTCTGTGGCGCAAAGCATCGGGAAAGTAAGTTAGCCTCTTGCAAAACAGTGGGACAGGGTCGGGGAAAACGACAACACTGGAGTGGGCACGCAAAACAATAAGACAGGGTTGGGGGAAAATTGGAGTGGGCACGCAAAACAATGAGAGTGTGCACGCAAAACAATGGGACAGGGTTGGGGAAAAACAGCAATACTGGACTGGGCACGCAAAAAAATGGGAAATTTGCAATGGGCACGCAAAACAATGGGACAGAGTTGGGGAAAACAACAACGCAATAGGACCGGGTCGGGAAAACTGGAGTGGGCATGCACGTTTCGGCTGAATCACTCACTCACTTATTCACCCAATCGCTTACTCACTCACTCATACACCCTGCCCACTCACTCGCTCATTGATCCATTCAGTTACTCGCACATTCACTCACTCATTCACACACTCATGTATTCGTTCACTCGCTCATTCACTGACGTGTTCGCTCTTTGTTTCACTCTCATTCATTCGTTCATTCACTCACTCAATCATTCGCTTATACACTTAGGGGCGTTTGCTCATAAACGTTTTCACCCACTCATTTATTCACTTAATAACTCAAGTTATTATATAAACCCTTTTTAACCCCTCTCTCTCTCTCTCTCTCTCTCTCTCTCTCTCTCTCTCTCTCTCTTCTGTATGCGTGTGTGTGTGTGTGTGTGTGCGTGCGTGCGTGCGTGCGTGCGTGCGTGCGTGCGTGTGTGTGGATATGTGTGTGTGTGTGTGTGTGTGTGTGTGTGTGTGTGTGTGTGTGTGTGTGTGTGTGTGTGTGTGTGTGTGTGTTGTGTGGTGGTGTGTGTTGTGTGTGTGTGTGTGTGGGCGGGTGTGTGTGTGTGTGTGTGTGGGTGTGTGTGTGTGTGTGTGTGGTGCGTGCGTGCGTGTGTGTGGACGTGTGTGTGTGTGCCTCTCTCTCTCTCTCTCTCTCTCTCTCTCTCTCTCTCTCCTCTCTCTCTCTTCTCTCTCTCTCTCTCTCTCTCTTCTGTGGGAGGGGGGAGGGGAGGGGGGCTTTTACCAACATTGTACTGTTAGCTAATAGCGATCGAAAGATTGCACTGAAGGGGCTGGTGTCCAGGATGTATTCCCACCATCTTGTGCCTGTGTTTCCGCTGCGTGTGACAAGACGCATAGATGCACTACTTTCAGCACCCTTTTGACGGACATCGCGCGCCATATACCTGCCAGGTTCCTGACGCCGAATGGTCAGACAGAGCGTCTCCTCGCTGCTGTAACCTAGTCAGTTGATGCATTCCCGGCACAGAGCGCCGCTTTGTTGGCAAGAGAGAACCACCAAACTACCTACTGATGCTGCACGACCATAAGGCCTCGCCACAAACGAGTCTGTTGTGAAAAAGGCTAGCAGTTGACTTCAGTACACTTGCTAATGACGTAAAGAGGTAAGTGCTGATTGTTGGCAGTCATACATCACCACCTCACGGCTTGCTTTGTGGGGTTAACCGGCAACGACATTAATTGCATCATATAATCGCTTTGGCTTTACGGGCTGAAAATAAGCGTAATTAATCATGGTGTTGAGGTGTAGGCTGATGTATCAGCACGCAGAGAACATCCGGGAATAGGGTACGGTGGAGGCAAAGTGGGGTTCCTGTCAGTCTGTCGTGACGTGCTGTTTGATTGGTTGGCTCAGGCAGTGACCACGCCTTGTATGTACGTAATCTGCACTTCCCCTTTCTGCCATTTTCCAAGATAGGGGTTGTCTTTTGGTAGTAACATTTATGGTTTTAGTTGTCCTTTCATTGTACGTGTCTGAATTATGAAAATTAAACTCTCTCTCTCTCTCTCTCTCTCTCTCTCTCTCTCTCTCTCTCTCTCTCTCTCTCTCTCTCTCGCACACACACACACACACACGCACGCACGCACGCACGAACGCACGCACACTAACGCACGCACGAACGCACGCACGCACGCACGCACTCACGCACACGCACGCACGCACGCACGCACACGCACACACGCGCACGACACACACACACACACACACACACACACACACACACACACACACACACACACACACACACACACACGCTGACGCACGCACGCACGCACGCAGACACATGTATATACATACACGCGCTAAACCTTTCTCAAGTGTGAATGTTAGGACCGTACATTGGCTCGTTGACTTTTTTCTGTGGTTGGGTGTGTGTGGGGGGTGGGGGGGGGGGTGTGACTCTCTGTGTGTGTGCGCGCGCGCGCGTGTGTGCGTGCGTGCGTGCGTGTGTGTGTGTGGGTGTGCGTGTGTGCGTGCGTGCGTGTGTGTGCGTGCGTGCGCGTGTGTGTGTCTGTGTGTGTGCGTGTGTGTGTATGTGCGTGCGTGCGTGCGTGCGTGCGTGTGTAGTGTGTGTGTGTGTGTGTGTGTGTGTGTGTGGTGTGTGTGTGTGTGTGTGTGTGTGTGTGTGTACGTGTTTGTGTGTGTGTTGGGGTGGGGGAGGAGGTGATGGGGAGGGAGTGAAGGCTCTATGATACAAACGGATGGAAGGGGAAAAGTGGAGGTTACCTCGCAGGTGAACTGTGGCGCAGGGTCCACGCAGGTCTTGCAGCCGACGCCGGTGTCGCAGCAGAGCTGGTAGCCGGGACACTCTTGGTCGTGGCGGCAGAACGTCGTGCACGCTCCCGTCAGCTGGAAGTAGAAGCGGCGCTTGGCCGGACACACCCCGGTCATCTCTGGGACACAGCAATAAAACAGGGCGTCCTTTCAGCCAATACAACCCTGTCCTCTATAGACACAATCCACTCATCTCTGGGACACAGCAAAAAAACAGGGCGTCCTTTCAGCCAGTACAACTCTGTCCTCTATTGGACACACCCGGGTCATCTCTGGGACACAACAACAAAACAGGGCGTCCTTTCAATCAGTACAACTCTGTCCTCTATTGGATACACCCCGGTCATCTCTGGGACACAGCAATAAAACAGGGCGTCCTTTCAGCCAGTACAACCCTGTCCTCTATAGGAAGAATGGATACGACACACCCTGGTCATCATCTCTGTGACACACCTCGTTTCAACCAGTACAACGTAGTAGAAAGGGTAGAAGACCCGGGTCATCGTCAGGGTCAAAGGGTCAATACAAGTGTGAGCGATCTCCGTCTCCAAGGCTGTAGTATTTTGACCAATCCCAGGAGGGCAAGTGAAAACAGGTCAGTACGGTGCATCCAATCAGAATAGCGCAAGTGACACGACAAACAGAATATCATGTCCGATGATATAGGCTAACAAGTGACAGTTTTGGTCTCCAGGCAAGGTCTTAATGGTGTATTGTGTCGTCGCACAAAGGCAAGATAGCCCCCCCCCCCCCCCCCCCCCCCACACACACACACACACACACACACACACACACACACACACAATCCCCGACAGAAACCAAAAGGTCCCACAGATTTTAAATGGTACCAGTCACATATCAGCATCTAATGAAGCCGGAGCGATATCGGCATATTAGGTATGGATCAGCGCAAAGAAAACGGCCATGCAGAGCATCATGGTACACGTGGAAGTGTCTCTAAGGACATGGAGCTGGTTCCAGCTACAGTAACATCAACCAGATGGTTACGGTACTTGGTCACGTTTTTATAGAACGTTTTGTCAGGCTGTGACAGTGGTTCCGCTGGTAGCAGAGCAAGCAACTTCATAGCAACTTGAGGTCGATACTGTTGATTATTCACTGTCTTGCCAACTGACTTCCAAGTTCAGGAATGAGCCATTTTCCTGACAAAGAACAAAAAGAAAGGAATCTCATTTTCTCCCGTTGTTGACCTTTTGACCCCGACGATGACCGGGGTCTTCTCCCGACGCCTAAATTAGGGTCCTCTCTCCAGAGCTATCCAGTGTTCTCTCTTTTAGTAGATCAGATTTTATTAAGCCTTGCATGCTTCACCTACTGCCAGGGATTCTGATTTTCTTATTTCTGCCTTTCTGCGGCGGGACACTCGAATTCCTCCCCACCCCGCCACCCCGACTCTCTCAGTGAGGCGACATGCCGGAAAAGTCGGACCTTTTCCTTTGAACTGGTGTTAAAAAAGAGAAGAAAAGAAAAAGAAGAAGATTAAAATGTCTGGTCTATTTTGCTGACGGGACGCTAAAATCTAGGAGTAACTGACTTGTACTTCCGTGGCTCCTGTTTGCCCTGATGCAACGTCGTCTCTATTGGCTGGGCGGTTGGTTAAGGCGTAACTAACTGCCCACTGCCCCGTGCATCGTCCCTTCGCTCGCCCTGATATAACCGTAATGGTTGACTGGGCGTAAAACACCAAGTTACTTACTTACTTACTCGTCCCTTCGCCTCACACGGCTCGTCGGTCGCTATCCAAGTAGGAATGAAATGGAAATCAGCTTTTAACTCCCAGTCGACCTGGACGGTTATCTAAGGGCGAAGCAGTGAAAGTAAACAGCTAGGCCTTTGAGTGGTAGTGAAGGGAGCTGGGGTAGCTGTGGTTAGAGCGCCGAACTCATGATCGAAAGGTCGCGGGTTCGAGTCCCGGCAGGAGCGGCGGGAGCATTTTCTTCTCCAGGGTCAACTTTCTGTGCTGACTCTCGTTTGGGTATTCGTTTTACCCCCGTGTTAACACAGTAGCACGTAAAAATCCCTGTCGTTCTGCTAAAAATGCAAGTGGCTGGTATGCATTCACCCTACTATGTATGTGGCTTGGAATGAAGTGACACTATAAACTGCTGCATGGTTGTGTGGCGTACAAAGAACGCGCGCCGAGACGGCAGCAGTTTCACGTAGCACCAGCCGTGCTACAATCGAAGCGCTGTTGCGGCACGTTTTGTCACTACGGCACGTTTTGTCACTAACGAAGTAGTGACAAATCGTGCAGGCATTGCACCTTTTTTTCACTTGGATATCAATACATGTGATATTGTATGTGTCACTTGTGTGTGTGTGTGTGTGTGTGTGTGTGTGTGTGTGTGTGTGTGTGTGTGTGTGTGTGTGTGTGTGTGTGTGTGTGTGTATGTGCGTGTGTACGTGCGTACGTGCGTGCTTGCGTGCGTGCGTGCGTGAAAGAGACAGAGAGACAGAGAGAGAGACAGAGGGACGGAGACAGAGACAGAGAAAAAGTCAGAGAGAGGAAGAGACAGAGAAAGAGAGAGAGAGAGACAGAGAGACAGAGACAGAGAGACAGACAGAGAGACAGAGACAGACACAGAGACAGAGAGAGACAGAGAGACAGAGACAGACACAGAGAGACAGAGACAGGCACAGAGAGCGACAGAGACAGAGACACAGAGAGAGCGATAGTGAGAGAGAAAGAGAGAGAGGGAGGGAGGGAGAGAGAGCGAGAAAAAACATGTTAGGCACATATTATGCTACAAAATGTACAAGACGCTGCATGGAATGAAACATCACACCCAAAGTTAGTCCACTTTTACCTTTTATCTCATCGAACCCCATATCTCATCGAACCCCATCGAACATTCAATCAAACAAGGACATCCACAACACACAATTAAACCACATTTTCACTCAGTCTCTATATCTTAGTCATATTTCACACAGCTCACAGAGCTACGGGCAGCAGTAGCCTCGTAGTCTACTCAAAGCAATACAGAATTCCAGTTTAGGGCTGATTGAGGTGGGGATAATAAACACAACACAATACACAACCACACACACGTGGGCGCGCGCGCGCTGCCACAGACAAATGCACACAACACACACACACACACACACACACACACACACACACACACACACACACACACACACAAACAAACACGTGTGCGCGGGCACGCACAAACACACACACGTGAGCGCGTGCACACACACACACACACACACACACACACACACACACACACACACACACACACACAACGAGGAAAGGAAAAGACAGGTTATAGTGTTGCTGGCGAAGGAATGACAAAACGTGCAGCGAGTGGACCTTTCGGCACGTTTTGTCACCACGTAGTAACAAAACGTGCCGAGTGACAAAACGTGCAGGCTGTGCATCAAATTTGACACGTTTGTCACCTTAGTGACAAAACGTGCCGTAGTGACAAAACGTGCCGCAACAAGCGCTGTAAGTAACCGATTTGGGTGAATATTGACAAACGCGCTATACGAAGCTACAGTCACTCTTTCAGAATCGCATACGACAAGAGTGAGTCTGTTCGAGAGCGGAGAATAGCGCTATATAAAAGCGATCAACAGCAACAAGGGAGCGATGTCAGCCGGTTTGGCCTAGCGGTAAGGCTGGTAAGCAGAAGGACCTCGGTTCGAATCCGCTTCGGTTCTCCTTTCTCTTCAAAAGTTGTGGTCTGTGGACACTGTCTTCTGACTTTGTCTCTCACTATTAATGAAACATTAAAATGGCTCTCATCGCTGCCCTTCTTAATGCAGGAGTCATTCTGGTGGTGACAGTGTAGCGATAGGTATATAATCTCCCTCTTCCCCCACTTCCATCCCCGCTTCCTCCCCCCGCCCCTTCTCCCCGTCCCTAATAAGCCCTAATGTTTGTGTGGACGTTAAGCACGGTGTTTACTTTAAGGGAGCGACTTACTGGGCTGCCCCGTGCAGCACACGTCGGCCGGTTGCATGCACGCGGTGCCCGCGGGACACGTGTTGATGTTGTTGGCGCCGCACGTCAACTCCACAGCGGGCGCCCCGTCCACTGAACGCAGCACGGGGTCGTCGAACTCACACTGGTAGTTAGTGATTTGAGCAGGGAGGTCTTCTGGCGCTGAAACACCACCCACGGCGACGATGATTTCAACATCGGCAACAAAAACAACCATGAAAAGTATGACCCCCCCCCCAAAAAAAAAGAGAGAAAAGAAATCATCAGCAGCGGCTATATTAACAACGACAGCAACAGCGACAGCAGCAGCATCCCTAATAAGCCACCTCGCTTCTGTGGACGTAAAGCAAAATGTTTACTTACTTAGCGTCAACAACAATGCCAACATCGAAACAT
Organism: Alviniconcha marisindica; assembly: GCA_018857735.1. Taxonomy (NCBI): domain Eukaryota; kingdom Metazoa; phylum Mollusca; class Gastropoda; family Provannidae; genus Alviniconcha; species Alviniconcha marisindica. Next base: position 743,441 of record JABMCL010002836.1, read on the forward strand.
GAGTAGTAACAGCAAGAACCATTACGACCAGAGCAAATATAATGGATTTTGCTGGTTAGTGAAAATCAAATTGTTATACGCCGTAAGGCAGCAGACTACGTAGTTAGCAAACAGCATCCTCTCCGTCCTCTGTGAAGTCACGGAATCGTTTATAGCTCATTGTACAGAGGGGGGCTGGAGGGTTTAGCTCACTGTACAGAAGGTGGGAGTTTTTAACCCATTGTACAGAAGGAGGGGTGGGAGGGGTTTTAGCTCACTGTACAGAAGGAGGGAGATTTAGACTGTACAGAAGAGGGGGGAGCATGACAAAGGGGGGAGGTTTAGCTCACTGTACAGAAGGGGGAGGGGGGGTTTAGCTCACTGTACAGAAGGGGAGGGGGGGGGAGGTTTTAGCTCACTGTACAGAAGGGGGGAGGTTTAGCTCACTGTACAGAAGGGGGGGGGGAGGTTTTAGCTCACTGTACAGAAGGGGGGGGGGTTTTAGCTCACTGTACAGAAGGGGGGGGGAGGTTTAGCTCACTGTACAGAAGGGGGGAGGTTTAGCTCACTGTACAGAAGGGGGGTAGGGGGGGGGGTTAGCTCACTGTACAGAAGGGGGGAGGTTGTACAGAGGGTTTAGCTCACTGTACAGAAGGGGGGGGGTTAGCTCACTGTACAGAAGGGGGAAGGGGGAGGGTTTTAGCTCACTGTACAGAAGGGGAGGGGGAGGTTTTAGCTCACTGTACAGAAGGGGGGGGAGGTTTTAGCTCACTGTACAGAAGGAGGGGGGTGGTTTTAGCTCACTGTACAGAAGGAAGGAGGGGGAGGTTTTAGCTCACTGTACAGAAGGGGGGGGGAGGTTTTAGCTCACTGTACAGAAGGAAGGAGGGGGAGGTTTTAGCTCACTGTACAGAAGGAAGGAGGGGGAGGTTTTAGCTCACTGTACAGAAGGGGAGGGGGAGGTTTTAGCTCACTGTACAGAAGGAAGGAGGGGGATGTTTTAGCTCACTGTACAGAAGGAGGGAGGGGGAGGTTTTAGCTCACTGTACAGAATGTGGGTGGGGGAGATTTTATCTCACTGTACAGAATGGGGGTAGGGGAGGGGGGAAGTTTTAGCTTATTGTACAGAATGGAGGTGGGGGAGGTTTCAGCTCACTGTACAGAATGGGGGTGGGGGTGGGGGAGATTTTAGCTCATTGTACAGAAGGGGGGTGGGGGAGGGGCGAGGTTTTAGCTCACTGTACAGAAGGAGAGTGGGGGCGGGGGAGGTTTTAGCTCACTGTACAGAAGGGGGGGGGGGTAGCTCACTGTACAGAAGGGGGGAGGCGGGGTTAGCTCACTGTACAGAAGGGGAGAAGTTTTAGCTCACTGTACTGAAGGTGGTGAGGGAGGTAGGAGGTACGACCACCATCTGTTTTGCCTTGGTCGCAGGATATGACTGGCTTGGCGTGACTTTACCTGCCGTGACATGACAAACATGACAGAACGAGACTTATGCGACTTCTCTAACATGACTGACTTGACCTGGGTTCTCTTGGCGTAGATTGTTTAGTTTTTGTTTGTTTTTATCAGAAGAAGAAAAAAAAGAATGACTGTTGGCGTTCTAAAACAATATCCAAACATATAAAAGGTTCAGCTCACTATTTATAAGGACAGAACACAGCATGCAAATTTACGGGGTATTTTCCTTTATCAAGCTACAAAACGACACTTAAACAACAGTTAATCTGTGAAACTGTAGGTCAACCAAACAACCTAGTTCAACCAAAGGAGATAAGTGTCTTAGTTTTATATCTCATTTTTCACCGTTTAACTGCTGTTTAAGTGTCGTTTTGTAGTTTGATAAAGAGGATTACCCCCATTATTCGCATGTTGTGTTTTGTCGTAATAAATAGCGTTCTTTGAATCTTTTTATGTGTTTGGGTCTCGTAGACTGGTTTAACTCGACCTGACTTGACGTGTGTTGATTTGATTTCACATTACGTGGCATTAGTTGGTTTAAACAAAGTTTATTCATACAATGTAAACATGAATTTAACTAACAACAAGCATCGAAAACATAAAAATAATATGCTTATATAAGTGAGACCTATAAATGAAAACTGCAGTACCATACACATGTACAATGGCGAAGTAGAATATCAGATAATCATCAAAACGAGCATTGGTATTGGAATTATCAGGCATGATTTGACATGACGGTTGACTGGATGCAACTGGAATTATTTGGCATGATCTGACATGAATTATTATGCATGATTTGACATGACGGTTGACTGGATGCAACTGGAATTATTAATCATAATTTTGACATGACTGTTGATTGGTAAAACGGGAATTATTAGGCATGATTTGACATGACGGTTGGTTGGTAAAACGGGAATTATTAGGCATGATTTGACATGACGGTTGACTGGTAAAACGGGAATTATTAGGCATGATTTGACGTGACGGTTGATTGGTAAAACGGGAATTATTTGGCATGATTTGACGTGACGGTTGACTGGATGCAGCAGTGCTGATTGGCTCTTACCTATACAGGTGGTGCCCACCTCGCAGCCCCCGCCCCAACACCGCTCAATGATCCTGCATTGCTTCGTCCCCGAACACACCTGTGGAAGAAGGCAAACATCTCATCGTCGTCACTGTCGTCATCTTCACCATCACCTTCATTATCGTCGTCACTGTTGTCGTCAGCAGTAGCAGCACGTCATTATCATCATGCTCACTTCTTCTTTCTGTTCACCATTGTCGCCATCATCAGCAGCAGCACCGTTGACATGAGCAGTAACAGCACGTCATTAACATCATCATGCTCTCTTCTTCTTTTTGTTCACCATTGTCGCCATCAACAGCATCAGCATCACCGTTGACAAGCGATGGAGCAGCTCAGTCAGACACTCCTGCACCTTGTCCACATGCAAATCTCTTCTGAAAACTCACATCTCCTAGCGATAGCACCTTTCCTTCGTCGCCTTTTGCCAAACACTAATAAGATTGTCGTGCGTATGCTGTGCGTGTGTGTGCGTGTGTGCGTGCGTGCGTGCGTGCGTGCGTGCGTGTCGTGTGTGTGTGTGTGTGTGTGTGTGTGTGTGTGTGTGTGTGTGTGTGTGTGTGTGTGTGTGTGTGTGTGTGTGTGTGTGTGTGTGTGTGTGTGTGTGTGTGTGTGTGTGTGTGTGTGTGTATGAGTTCGTGAGCGTGCTGCGATCAGATGAGAAGGTAGGGAATGATGGTGCGGGTATGCTTTTTTAATTTATTAAAACGAAGCCCAATAACCCTTTTAATTGTGATCATATGAAAGAGGCGCAAAAAGCATTTAATTTCTATTTTATTTTTCTATGGTGACGATGTAAAAGAAAGTTAGTCTTTCATAACGATGTGTTTTCAAGACTGACAGAAAATGGAGCCGAAATATTTAAAGCAGAATTAAAGATTGAAAGGCATAATTATTCAGCTTTCCTTATGTTCCGGCCACAAGTCTACTTCCTCGTCTTTACAGCTGTCACGTCTCTTTTTAAGTCCTGCCTCGCTTTCCTTCACTCTCTCCCTGTCTTCTCCTTCCCTAATAAGCCTGACGGTTTCTGTGGACGTTAAGCCCTTCACTCAGAGTCCTTCAGTCATCACTTGCTCGTGACAAACTGCTCAGTAATGTATGTGATGGAAATCAGAATGAAGGTCCCAGGACACGTGCGTAGCCTAAATGGCGTGATTGACATAGATCTAGCCGCGTGATGATCTCTGATGTAAATGACTGCTAACTGTGCCGCTGGGTGTCAGTGCAGGAACAACGTGCTGTTAGTTGTTGGAGTTTGACATCCCGGCAGCTCGCAGGGTCAGGGCAGGGCAGTGTCCCGTGATTCACCGTCACGACTGTTGCCCTGTCTCATAACTGCTTGCTGATGAATGCATGTTCACAGCAGACTCATGCGAAGGGTGAACACGAGTGAACAATAGTTACAGTCAGTGTTCGTGCGGCGGGTGAACACGGGCGTTCGTGCGGCGGGTGAACACGAGTGGACAATAGTTACGGTCAGTGTTCGTTCGATGGGTGAACAGTAATGTACAATAGTTATCGTCAGTCTTCGTAAGGCGCATGAACACAAGTCTACAATAGTTACAGTCAGTGTGCCTGCGATGGGTGAACACAAGTGAACAATGGTTCCAGTCAGTGTTCGTGCGACGGGTGAACACAAGTGTACAGTAGTAGTAGTAGTAGTAGTAGCAGCAGCAATAGCAGCAGCAGCAGCAGGAGGAGGAACAGCAGCAGCAGTATAATAATGGTAGCAGCAGCAGCAGTAGTAGCAGTAGTACCACCACCACCAGAAATGGTATTGTCATTTGCGTATTGTCTTGCTTGATTGCTGCAGGCAATTTCGTCGACAAATTGCGTTTGTCATACGTTCTACAGTAAAACACACTCATGCTTAATCTGTGCATGTGGTCTACTCTGTGACTCACCGTATTTTTACAAGATGCGAGATTTTCTCCGGTGACGACAGTCACAGAGAGCAGGACGATCTGTTAGTGAAGACGAAAATCATTGTAATACAGTCACTCGACAAAATAATTATACATATTTACATGAACGCACATGCGACAAGCGACATTACACAAACAATTTAGAAAACTGGAATAACAACAACAACAAAACCGCAACAACAACAACTCCAACAACAATAAAAACGATGTAAATTGCTCATCTACACTGGAAAAATATACATGCGTGTTCCTTATTAACACCTTCATTGCCCCAGTCTGTAAAATTTCCGGGCCGAAAAGTGCACACACATGCCTGCAAACAGTAATTTTCCGGTCCATTAACAAATCACTTTCAATAATGTGCGTTTTGATATAAAAAAAATAAGAAAAGAATCCTTGCACATGCTAATGCGAAAAAGCCGAAAACGAAAAGGCTTAAGAATTTCAAATTTCACACACTTTAATGGGTCGTTTTCAAGTGACATGGCAGTGAAAGGGTTCTTGTCCACCGCCAAAGTTTGAGTCTTCAACAATCACAAAGCCCAAGTGGGTCCTTACGATGATATTCGCCATGGTTCAGTACGAAGTGACAGGTTAGCAAAACATATTTTTGTATTAGCATAATCCTGTCTTTGCTGTCAGTGTGAAGTCATGTCATCTCTTCATGTAAAAGCCGACAGTTAGTTGGCACCATTTGTCGGGAGAAAAATTTATGGGAGAAATAAAAATGAAAATAAAATAAAATCTAATCAACAAAAATACACACTTTCAGAAAACAAAAACGAAAGTAAGTAAGATACATAACTTCAAAAATCTTCCCTTTGGAAACGGGCATGTATTAAATTAAAAAGACGGTGTATCAAACTTCCAACGTTAACTGTGCAAACGAAGAAGCAATAATTACAATAACTATTTGAATGAAAATGTTTATCAACTAAAAGACAGAACAACAACAAAAGCAACAACAACAACAACAAACAAACAAACAAAAACAAAGAAAGAAACAAAACTATTTACCGAAAGAACACCCAACATGCTTGCCACGCTGAGAAACGGAGATCTACCTCTCCAAGGTCAACTCCAATAAAACAAAAAGGTGAAGCACGGCGTGGCTGTGCTCCGGACGTCCGCGTGATGGTGTGGGATGTACACTGTCAGCGGCTGTCTTTTATACAGGAAGTGAAGCCTGTTTCCTCTGACAGCCATCTGTCCAGGTCATCTCGGAGGTCATGCCTGACAACGGCATACAGAAGAGGAAGCTTTGAATAAAGTTGAGGAGCTAGCGCAAGGTGTTTGGCGAGACATGTAAAATGTTACAGTGATACTTGGTGCCCAAAGCAGCAGTAGATAATTGCTGTATGTTACGCTTATTTGTGGTCCCAATGGATTAATAGTGATCAACAGATGGAGATGAATTCGTTTTAGGCCTTGAGGCTGACAAAGACAGCGCCATTTATTGCAAATGGCGAACACCTGCAGCTTACTTCTGATTGGCTAATACCAGGAAATATTGCCAGCTGTAGGCAAGCAAAAATAGAACACGCAAGTGTCCCGGAAATGCTCAGCGAAACGCATCATGCAATACTTGCCGCGAAATGTTTCAATGTCCACCCTGGAGGCTTCAACGTGGACCGAGCCGTCCGTGAGTGTAAAAGGTCTTGGTTTTGGCTCATGAGTCTTAGATGGCTTGGTTCTGTTCTTGAGTCTCAGATGGCCTAGTTCTGGCCATGAGTTTGAAATGGCTTGGCGTGAGTCTGAAATGGCTTAGTCCTGTTCGTGATTTTGAAATGCCTGTTATGTTTGAAAGTCTGAAATGTTTGAGTTCTGGCCATGGGTCTGAAATGGCCTAGTTCTGTTCGTGAGTCTGAAATGACTTAGTTCTGGCCATGAGCCTGAAACGGCTTACTTCTGGCCATGAGCCTGAAATGGCAAAAGCAGCAATCTCCCGCAGTGAGCCGCCAGGCGTGGGCGGACGAAGGGAGGATCAGGAGAACAATCACCTGTCACGTGCGATGCGCTCAGCACTGTTGACCAATAACAGTGGAGGTGGAGGCAGACGCTCAGCACTCTTGGCCAGTAACAGTGGAGCTGGAGGCAGACGTTCCGAGGTATCTTCTTAAAGGAGATGACCATCTCAATGACGACGTATAGTGGAGAATTCGACGGTATATTAAACGTTAACATGTGCGGGAAAAGATCAAAGCAGAAAACTGCTTCTTTGATTTTTGTACCGAATTTGCATCTTGGCTGCGTTAGCCAATATCGGTAAAAGACACGAAAAGTATAGTCACCGCCAGATTTAATCCGGAGTAAAACTGGCATACGCGGATTTTACTCCGGAATTAATCTGGCGTAAGCAATTTTTACTCCCCTCGGCCAGTATTATTTCTCTCATGTACAATGAGCCCCGCCAACTTTTTCTCCCGAGATTTTACTCTCCCTCTCAAACGTTGTGTCCCTTAGGCTACGTTACTGAAGGGGCTGATAGATATTAAACCCTTTGGCAAAAATGTAGCTCAGTCTTGGATTAATATATATCAAATGAATTGAGATGTTGTGTAAGTTTTCGAAGAGTTTATAACAAATAATTATCAGTAACTCTTTTCTTTTAATTAAGAAAAAGAAACATGTATGTCATGTTTTAGGTGAAACATGATATAGAGTGAGCAAAAAAATCCAGATACTCTGGGACAGGTAATTCAACCATTTGAAGTGTGTATAATTATCATAGTATTTACATTACGGTAAAGATATACCCAAATATGAACACGAAAGACTCCATTCAGTCTAAAAAGCTAGCCTTCATTCCAACAGCTTAAAACATAACGATTTCAAAGCAGGGAAATTGCTTTAAAATCTTCCGTTGATTTGATGTACAGCATTCAACTGAGTTTCGTGAGTGACGATTGTCGGAACTCGATCGTGTTTCTCGGTCGACGAGAACATGCCTTCGCCTTTCTCGTGCCCAACTTCAAAGTGGCCGCGTGTAGTTAGACGCTTGGCTGTGTGTCTCTGAGCCGCCAGGCTAAGATTAGCGTAAAAAACCAAGTCACTTACTACCTCACACATCTCATGGGGAAAATCGCAGAGTGTTAGGAGCCTGATGAAGCGGAAGTGAAATCTGCGTACGCCAGTTTTACTCCAAAATGAAGCTGGCGTGAGGGATGTACTTTCGCGTGTCAACCTGTTTTGCTGCAAGATGATTTGGACAAAAATGAATTTGAATGAACTGAAAATATAAAACTTGGGAAAACTTATGTTAGTAGATGAAGCATTCAAAGCCATTATTCTGACCAACTCCGGGATTTACCAAAAGAATATTTGACAGTTCTCAGTTCTAAACATTTGGGACTTTGATTTCTACATCCGCGGTATCCCACAACAGGGTAGATGTGACAGACGAAAGGCCAAACTGCATCAGTGCATGAACTCTTCTCAGTTGATATACGTGAAAATTGTGGGGCTGTGTAATCAATCATCACTGGCAGTTCTTTGTTTTGTTTTGTTTTTTTGTTTTTTGCTGTTGCTATTCTCTCTCGCATTATTAATTTCCAAAACATACGATTGGTTCATTAGATCAGCAAGAGGTGCCTGAGGAAATTCTATGCGATCAATCAAAATGACAGTGACGCGTTTCCCTACGTCGTCACAATGAAATGGCGTCCTTTAAACGCCATCTATTTTTTCCACAAGTCATTGACCAATCGCTGACAAGTGGAAAAAGTCGGGGGAAGGAACATCTCTGATAGAATGGCTGACTGTTTTTATTGATTTTTTTATATATATATTATTATTTTTTATTATTTTTTATTATTATTATTTATTTATTTTTTATACACGAACACGTGGAATCCAGTTTCAAATGAACAACAGGGAAGCGGGAAGAGACAGGGAATCAACGTGTACCATTCTGTTTTCAGACCACCATCAGAATGACGTCGAGATATAGGAAACTGTCACTGGCTTGTCAGTGCCGCCTCTGTTCCACAACTCTGACTGTGGTTATGCAAACTGGATGCGCTTGGCGTAGGCCCACAGATATGTGTCACACGAACACACGACCATCAAACAACACTTTTTTCTTTTCTGAACAACACGACCATGAAACAAGCCTTTATTTTCTGAACACGACCATGAAACAAGCTTTTATTTTCTGAACAACACGACCACGAAACAACAGTCTTTTTCTTTCCTTTGGGCGTTTCTGGTGCAAAGCGGTTTGAAAACAATGGCATTGTTTCTCCCAAGAGACATTATTTATCAAACGCGACAGAGAAGATCCATCGTGCTGTGGGCGTGTTTGTGTGTGGTGCACTGCATGTAGGCATACGGCCCCTGCGCTCCATTCTTCCCCCGCTTCTATTGGCCTATATCCACCATACGCATTCCTATATTGGCCTATATCCACCATACGCATTCCGCTGCCTCGGCGGTCAGTTCCACACGAACTTGCCATCCTCCCCCGCACCTGCAGCTAATCATATTTGATCGACATCGCGGAATAGACGTCATCATATAATAACACGAGATTTGTTTCCTATAATTATTTACTTGACTCATATGGCGTCCCAGAAACGCCGCTGGAAAACCCTTTCTTTGCGAATAGTTGTTTCTAACGTACGTCAGTTCTGCTTAACAACAATAAATATCAATACATTTTTCATCACAGCGGGAAATTAAAGCTGTCGTTCGACCTCATACAGTAAAGCACAATCAAAATTTAAATTTAAACAGTATCATAATAATTCAAGGTCATGAGTCGCGCACACGCCACACCCACAAACACACACACACACAACAACAACAACAACAAACACACTCATAGACATAGCCCTGTCTCACACTCTACATAATCCAACTCTAATACCCAGCAAACGCAAACTGACCCGGATAATGTTATCTAACAGACCAAAACAGAATACTCTCTCAGTAATTAAAATCGTTAATTTTGGGTCGAAGTGTAGAAAAAAAAGAGAGAAAAAAACAAGCAAGTAGTAGTTAATTGTTTAGGCTTATATTTAGATCTGGAAGACAGAGTAATAGAGTAAATCTGACGGGCTCAATAATAGTAATAAGAGTAATAATCGTTAGGTATCTCAACCGGGCCACCTTTTTTTCTTTTCTTTTTTCTTTGTATCATCTTCAACAGACGTTTCGACACTGTCCTTGACACACGTACACACGGTTAATGACTGTTATAGAGCAGTGGGTTGAAACTTTGTTTGCATTTGTTTTCCGGAGTGAAAACCGTTTAGGCAATTTTCTCATTCTGGAGCCAACTGCAGGTGACGACAAGTATCATGACTGTCACCAACCTGACACCGATTTCAAGCGCTTTGAAAACAGACTGTACTCATTAAGAAGTTTAAAAAAAGTTTTAAAAAGGTAAATTTCCGAAATAAATCTCATCCATCAGCTGCAACCGATAGCAGCTAAAATATCAAGACAATCTGAAATCACACCAAAGACAGCTGAATTTGTCTGAATGTTTCAGGTTGTTTTTGTTGTTGCTGCTGCCGTTTTTGGTTGTGCGAGTCTTCTTCTTCAATGATGCTTAACGCCCACATGGTTTATTAGGGACGGGACGGAGGGGGGGGGGGGGGGTTATGAGCTCAGTTTGCGCGTGTGCATTCTTTTGTCGATCAGTGCACGAAGATCCAGGTACTTTCCGTTAAACACATAAAAATAGCTTTCTACTTTATTGTTGTAGGACAGCAGTCCTTACACTTTTAACCAGAGAGCTCCACCCACCTAGGCAAGCCGCGCGGTAAGCAACAGAACGTTATGTTCGAACTGCACAGACAGGCGCTTGATCATTATAATCACGCGACAACGGCACGGACGCAGTCATGCTGTTTTCATTAAAGGACAAGTCCAAGGTTAGGGGTTATTTTTGACACGATTTCCGTTAAAGCTCGCTGAGAACGATGATGTAGGTGAAACTGTGATCTGAGGGTCATAAATGCACGAAAAAAGGCATTTTCTGTCGTACCGAAAGCGTCGCCATGACGCCAAAATCACGTGACCATATGCCTACTACGTCACTCTGGGGAGTCGCTGCAAAATGGCCAACTCCAGCTCCGAAGACGAAACTGATACTTTGCCCGAGAGACCCACAAGGATACAGCCGTATCAGTTTGAGCCTGTCAGGCAGAATTTTGAAAGAGTACCGGTACATCGTGTCAGCTTCGAAGCAAACCCATGCGGTATTCCATGGAGTTTGCGAAATCGCACTCACTGAAGTGCTCGCTACACAAATGGGCGTGATGCGGCGCAGCAAGAAAGTCAGCTCGTTTGAATTGTATAAATTTAATCCACTTCCGCCTCACTGCGGGTCGATTGCGCGGGAGCTCGTGCATTGTTATACCTGGGGTCGTCTGCGAATTCTTACAGTTCGCGGCAACACAGTAGGCCGGCATAGTTAACTTTTTTGTCGACCACACGCATACATAGTTTACTGAAGAATCTAAGATGGCAACCGCACTGACTCCCCAGACTGACGTCACTTCCAGGAAAAGTCACGTGACTGATGGAGAAACCGAGACTGTAGTCTCGGCCAGCCTACTGAAAATAAAATCGGTTAAAAACCCAGTTAAACTTTTTTTTATTTTTTTTATTTCATTACATCTGAAACTAGTGACTCATTTGTCAATCATTTCGATGGTCATTTTGCGTACTTAAAAACCTTGGACTTTTACTTTAAAGCACTGCAGGGTTGGAATATCGGTTTAAGTGAACGACGTTGCTTACACAAGTTTGCAGCAGAGGACCGATCTCTAACTGCACGGTGGGGGGGGGGGGGGGGGGGGGAGGTAAAAGGTTCTTCTTGCAAGTGAGCCAGTGCTTCATCACACGCACACACGGCGCACCTGGTAACTCCCACATTGTACTTAAATCGTATCATCACTGCTCTGGAATGGTTCGTCTAACATTTTCATAATTAGATATTCTGATCCACTGAGTTTTATACCGGGTTCTTTCTGCACGAGTTAACAACTCCCGAGAGGTCTAAGAAACGAACAAACCATAACAATTTATATGTAACAAAGCCAGACAGTGTCTTAGTGGTGAGCTGGAATGGGGATTGGGCACCTACCTGTTTACTAACACATTATATCAATGCACAACCTTCAAGGTAAATTGCTACAAAGCTACAAACTTGGCAACCTTCCAACCAAGTCAGCACTATCAGTAGCATAGTTATCAGTGAGATCAAAAACTAAACGCGTACAAAAAAATATATAAAAAAATCGGAAAAGAACAATCATTTGTCTGTACACTAAATCAATCGACTGCAACCCAGTCAATGACCTTTTTCACCCCTTTCAGTGGTAGTCCGACAACAGCGATACACGTGATTACGTACAGTCAGCTGATTGGTGATCACTGTCAAGTGATACGGGCCTACTTACTACCAGATAAAGTCGAGCGCTGCTGACACTGATGATATAAACCAGCCCACTGTTGTTTATATTTTTACAGTAGACCTAATGAGACCTCAACCTTTAAAGCGAATCATCCAAAAACCTTCAACGAAGAGTCTGCCAGTGATCGGCAACATGCTTCATAGTAATATCACCAGTATATTCTCATCATATTGACAGTGCACTAGCAAAGTAATATATAACAGAATTAGCATAAATCAAGGCAGCAACACAGGACGTGTGGAAACCTCTCAAGGCTAAAACCATTTGTCATCTGTAACTCTAACTCGTATGTGATCACAATACATAAACGGATCTGTTAAATGGACGGTACAAAACAAGTTGCGCACACTGGGGGTAGTCCCTTACATTTGTCAGCTATAACTGCGGTTATCTGGCCCACTGAGCACACAGTACCGACAGCAGTGGTAGTCGTCCATTTGCACACAAATCTGTCGTTGAATTAGATGTTACTGATACCATAAACTCACACACAAGTGTAAATGGCCTTATCAAATACTGCCTTGGGTAAGTAATGTAATTTAAAATGTAATTAAAGACAAAAAGTTTGTTGTGTGTGTGTGTGTGTGGTGTGTGTGTGTGTGTGTGTGTGTGTGTGTGTGTGTGTGTGTGTGTGTTGTGTGTGTGTGTGTGTGTGTGTGTGTGTGTGTGTGTGTGTGGTGTGTGTGTGTGTGTGTGTGTGTGTGTGTGTGTGTGTGTGGTGTGTGTGTGTGTCCGTGCGTGATGTGTGTGTGTGTGTGTGTGTGTGTGTGTGTGTGTGTGTGTGTGTGTGTGTGTGTGTGTGTGTGTGTGTGTGTTGCGTTGCGTTGTGTTGTGTTGTGTTGTGTTCATTAAATCTGAAACTAGTGACTCATTTGTCAATCATTTCGATGGTCATTTTGCATACTTAAAAACCTTGGACTTTTACTTTAACGGGCCTCTAGTGCTGCATGGACAACCCGCGTGCTTGTCTAAGGACAGCTTGTACGCTGGCGCCGACAGTAAGGTCAGAGTCGAGAGGTAGTTTCGTTTTACTGAAAAAAACGACCTCGTGTCCCAAAGGGAGGAGGGGGGGGGGGGGGGTGCCTAGTCAGCCGTACACCTCTCTAGTAACCGAGTGTGACCCCAGCTATAGCCACCGTCACGTCATGTCTTATTATCACATATGAAAATCTCCCGCTCGTGTTGAAATAAGACAAAAGGGGTTGTGAGCACAGCTATCAACTACTCGTCGACACATGAAGAACTTCCTCGTCTATGCATTAAAGCAGCGGGCCCAGGGCTTTTCTTTACCACTGTGTGTGTGTGCCCCCCGCCACCTTCCACCAGTAACCGTTTATCACGCTTTGTGTGTGTGTGTGTGTGTGTGTGTGTGTGCACGCACGCTCACAGTAACCGTTTTACTACGCTTGTGTGCGTCACTCCCAAAGTTGAAAGTGACAAACACGCCCAGTCCCCGTGAAACAAGTTTTCAGCTGCTTGTTTTACCAGTCTGTGTGTGCCACTCTCAGAGTCCGAAATGACGCGACACTCCCAGTCTAAAATGGCAGATATTTTTTTTTATTAGTAACCGCTAATACCACGCCTGCTTGTGCAACTCCCAGTCTAAAACGGAACACTCCCACTCTCCCAGTCTAAAATGGCAAAAAAACACTCCCAGAGTCTAAAATGGCAAACACTCCCAGAGTCTAAAGTGGCAAACACGCCCAGAGTCTAAAATAGCAAATACTCCCAGAGTCTAAAACGGCAAACATTTCCACTCTCCCTGTCTAAAATGACAAACACTCCCAGAGTCTAAAGTGGCAAACACTCCCAGTCTAAAATGGCAAACACTCCCAGAGTCTAAAACAGCAAACTCTTCTAGAGTCTAAAATGGCAAACACCCCTAGAGTCTAAAACGGCAAACACTTCCAGAATTGGAAACGACAGCTTTTTGCAACTCAGTAACTGCTCGTTAACGTCTGTGTGCCAAGCCCTGTGTCTGAAAGGACACACTCCCAGTTTAAAATGGCAGTCTTCTACACCTGTACAAATAACCTCTTGTTTTACCACTCTGCAGTGCTACACCCTCAGATTTAAATGACACTCCCAGTCTAAAATGGCAGTCTTCTACACCTGTACAAATAACCTCTTGTTTTACCACTCTGCAGTGCTACACCCACAGATTTAAATGACACTCCCAGTCTAAAATGGCCGATAGTCTTCTGCAGGTAACCACTGGTTTTACCACGCCCGTGTGCCACAGATAAATGACTGGTTGACAACACCCCGTGACAGACTCAGAGCTCAGGAGCTGTGTGAAAGTCGAGGTGGCCATCTTGGGCTCCCGAAGCCCACGGTTTCTGTGGACGTACAGCAACACTCAACCAACCCAATGAGATCACGGGGTTGGGGGAGGGAGTCTATACCAACGTTGTCACCACCACAATCATTCTGCATCAAGATGGACAGTGGTGCAATTTACTGACTGTAGTGTGCAGTCGTGATATGGTCCATAAACCACAATGTGAAATGTGGGCTGAAGTGGAATCAAACCTGGGCATGCATACAATTGTTATTGTAATTTGCTTTGGTATCACACACACACACACACACACACACACACACACACACACACACACCACACACACACACACACACAAACCAAAAACACATTCATTTAATATATTTTCTGACATTTGTCACATAAAACACTAAAACAATTAAACAAAAATATGTTCTGACATTTTATTCGACACAGACTGACAAGTTTATCAACAATCACCCTTTAGCACTACCTGTGGTCCATGCACATTCAAACCATCACAATGGTACGGACAGTTGATGTCATACATTCAATGTAACATACAGAGTGGGCACTCATTTCCAACATGCACACACAGACAGCTGCTTACACTCACTGCCATACATCTTCATCCACACTGCTCACACACACACAATCAATGCATCTTCAGCCACACTGCTCACACAAACAATCAATGCATCTTCATCTACACTGCTCACACACACAATCAATGCATCTTCATCCACACTGCTCACACAATGCATCTTCATCCACACTGCTCACACAATCAATGCATCTTCATCCACACTGCTCACACAATGCATCTTCATCCACACTGCTCACACAATCAATGCATCTTCATCCACACTGCTTACACACACTGCTCACACACACAATCAATGCATCTTCATCCACACTGCTCACACAATCAATGCATCTTCATCCACACTGCTCACACAATGCATCTTCATCCACACTGCTCACACAATCAATGCATCTTCATCCACACTGCTTACACACACTGCTCACACACACAATCAATACATCTTCATCCACACTGCTCACACAATGCATCTTCATCCACACTGCTTACACACACTGCTCACACACACAATTAATGCATCTTCATCCCCACTGCTCACACAATGCATCTTCATCCACACTGCTCACACACACAATCAATGCATCTTCATCCACACTGCTTGCACACACAATCAATGCAGCTACATCCACTCACACACACACACTGGCTATGAAGACTGGACATGGCAAGCTTTCTTTGCCTGGTATTTGCTGACCAGTCTGTCCACATTGTCCGTCACCTCCTCCCTCTTCCTCTTCAGTGCCTGTAACACCAACAAAACGCTTCCCTCAACACCTGCCCACATTCACAGTTAATGCCAACAGATACCCGTTTTTTCAGCTCAGATCTTAGTACATGTATCTAAGTCCAGTTACATTAGTAGTCAGAATGTAAGTGGTATGTGGCAGTACTCTGATTGTGCATTAAATCAGCAATGCACAGGTGGTATATTTCTGCAGTTTCAGAGCCTACTTCTGTCAAGGCATGCTCTCCATGAACAGCTCTGTGCACTTCTTTCCAGCACAGCACTGTAAAAAGAAAGGCACTCATACAAGGGCTGGATGGACAAGAAAGGCACACACTCTTTTAGCCACAGACATCGTAAACAGTAATTTGCATTGGGTCTATTTTTTGTTCTTTGGTTTTTGTTTATTTCATTTCATTTATTTATGAAGACAGTGGGTGAGTCCCTGTCCTTCTTTCTAGGGTCATTAATCCCCAGCTGTGGTTACCTCCCTTCGTGTGGATACCAGACTCAGACCTGTCCACACTCAAATACAGATAAAAGTACACTTTTTTAAACTGTCACATTTTCAGAAAAGCTAAAGTATTGTCAGATCGATGTGGGAAAATTAGTATAAATAATAATTATACGTTTTTTTGTTGTTGTTTTGTCTAATATCACCTCGATGTAAACAGACATAAAATAAAATATTGATTGATTGATTTAATAAAGTATTTTCATTTCTTTTCTATTTCATCTTGTTTTCAGTGAAAATAATCTGAAAGTAATTTTAACAAGGCCTCCAGAAAAAAATGATGAAGACAAAATACGTCCAAATTGTACAAGTAAACAGGTCTGCGGATTATTCTCTAACTCTGTGATAAAATGGTAATTTTAGCACACCATGGGCCATTACTCTGCGTGACAATGGTTGCTGCCAACTTTTATTCCAGCATGGCTAGTATTGTACTCTGGCTGCTTGAGTTCCACATCAGAAAAAAAAAATCAATGAAATTCAGACTTAAATGTAGCAATGACATATTTCTATGTATGTGCTGCATGTTTAACTAGCAGTGCACATGTTCCATGTGAACCTGGCAATGTGGGCAGATTGCATCAAAGGAGACTTTTTTTGACTGTATGTCCATATTTACATATTATGTTGTAATTTTTTATGTAGCTGAAAGGCCAATTTCGATGTCATTCGTAGACTTTAAGCAGTCTCTATTCTGTTCTACAACCACAACTACTGTCACCACTACTGATGAAAATGCAACTTAAAAATAATGCCCATAAAGTCCCCAACAAACCTTAGGTTTAGGCTGCTGCTTTTGGGGCTGAATCTGTCGCCACTTCTTCCCCTTCTTGGCTTTGCCAGCTTGCACTTGCTTATCTCCCTTCCCTCGGTTGCGATGTCGGATTTTTGGTCCCATTCTCTTAGGCATGCCCTTGGGTCCTGTGTGCAGGGACTTGGCAACCAGATCCTGCTCCTTGTTGGCTCTGAATTTGGTCTGTTTCCCCTTCTTCTTCACTGGGGAGGTCAGTGCCTTGTCTCCCTTGGCCTCCTCACCTTCAGCTTTCTTCTTGGCAGCTTGGACCTGTTTCATATACACACACCACACCAAACACCACAACACACACACCGCAACACACACACACACATACATACATCCACACAACACAACACACATTAACATGAACACACAGCAAAAACAAAACAAATACATAAATGATCACATTTTCTAAAAATCAAACAATTCACCAATTAAAGCAGTATACTGAACATCCTGATTTATTTATTTTAATGCCCATCGCAAGTGGTTTGGTTCAATCATATTCATGAAACTGACTGCCATGCCAAAAACAAAAGAAGTGCCATATCAAACAGAAAAAGAAGATTAAAAAAAACCAATAAAATTGCAAGTACCTGTTCCACAACAACTTATTAGTTATATGATGAATTAACTACACCCTGTCCTATAACAAGGCTACACAGTACAATAACATGAACCCTGAAACTTGATGAAATGATCAAACAACATTTCTCAGGATTCTAAAGGCATGGACCCTGGCACTTGACAAAATGATCACTAATTTTTTTTCCCTAGTTTCTAAAGACCCTGACACTTGGTGAAATGATAATACTTTTTTAGGGCTTCTAAAGGCATAGACTATTCAAAAATTTGCATGTTGCATTTTGTCCTAATAAATTGTGTTCTTTTGAACCTTTCATGTGTTTAGCATGGACTATAGCTCTTGATGAAATGATCATACAACTTTTCTACAATTTCTGTAAGTGTGGACACCTGATGAAATTATCACACACTTTTTTGACAATTTCTACAAGCAAGGACCCAGATGCTTGATGAAATAATCATACAACTTTTCTAACACTTCCGAAGGCATGGACCCTGACGCTTGATGAAATAATCATACAACTTTTCTCTCACTTCTGAAGGCATGAACCCTGACACTTGACAAAATTATCATATATTTGTTCTCAAGTTTTTAAAGGCAAGGACCATCAACATTTGATGAACGGATCCTGCAACTTTTCCACAGCTTCTAAAGGCATGCTCTGACTCACCTTGCTTTTCTCCAGCCTTTTCTCTTTGGCTTCCAAAGCTTTCTTGTTTTCCAGGGAGAACTCCACGATGGGCCTCTGACAGTTCAACAAACAAACAAAACTTTGTTAAATAAAGTGATGATGAAAAATGCAACTTTGAACAGACTTTCATCAAATTCAAAGAGGACCGTTCGATGCAAATCATTTTTTTTAAATCATTAAGAAATTATGGCCTTTTCTATCTGCAGCAGTATGTTCTATCCAAGCATGAATACTGTGACATAATTTCTCACCTCTTTCATCTGCCCATAAAAACCCAACCATGAACATAGCAGTGTTTAAAAAGCTCATTTACATATCCAGGTCCATCTCACATGACAGACTAAGAGGTCATGAGACTATAATACAACTTTACAATACAACATACACTACACCTTTACTGCCAAGTGTCAATACAATTGCACTAGGAATGTTTTGTGGTGCCAAGTACACTCATCACACACTCGCGCCAATCATAAAACATCATTAAATTACAACAACAGCAAACAAACAAGTCCAGGTAAAAAGTCATTCATAAATAAATGCATGAGAAATCCCACTGACATCAAGCTGTGCATATCACATACAAACTGCATACTGCCACTGCACTACAGCTCATCTGGGGGCGCAAGCCATCAGAGAAAGATGGCATGGGTGCAGAATGTTCTGCAGGTAGAGATGGAATGAACCAAGCAAAGCCACATCTCTGATGTAGTCTCTGTCTTTGTAGTGTATGAGCTTCACTTATACCCCCACATGCTAAGGCTTATGGGACAGAATCAGTATTTTTTAAAAATTTTGGCAAGCTAAAAAATAATGTGACAAAGCTCCTGTTGAAACACTGTCCATTTCATCTGCCGCTTTAAAGCTGCCCAGTGCACAGCAACATCATCGGTTCATTCCAATAAACGTCCAAGTCAATTCTTCCTGAACCCCTTCACCTTTGTGAATGAGCACTACTCAGGCAACACTGAGCACCACTGTCTGAATCATCAGAAATTACAAATTATTCTGTGGGGCAAAACTACACATAGACACTGAGCAAAGGGAAGGTTTTTACATCTTTTCTCAGTTTGCTACCATGCTCACTTTCGGCTGTTGTGGCTGCATTGTGAATCGCCCCAAGGAGTGGTAACAAACTCCACACTGCCACTGTGCACCACACCACCACTGTGCACCACACCACCACTGTGCACCATACTGCTACTGTGCACTACACCATCACTGTGCACCATAGTGCCACCGTGTACCACACCACCACTGTACACCATACTGCTACTGTGCACTACACCATCGCTGTGCACCCTAAGTGCCACCGTGTACCACACCACCACTGTGCACCATACTGCTACTGTGCACTACACCATCACTGTGCACCATAGTGCCACTGTTTACCACACCACCACTGTGCACCATACTGCTACTGTGCACCACACTGCCACTGTGCACCATACTGCCACTGTGTACCATATTGCTACTGTGCACCACACCACCACGGTGCACCACACCACCACTGTGCACCATACTGCTATTGTACATCACACTGCCACAGTGCACCACACCACCACTGTGCACCATACTGCTACTGTGCACCACACTGCCACTGTGCACCATACTGCTACTGTGCACCACACCACCATTGTGCACCACACAATCACTGTGCACCATACTACCACTGTGCACCACACCACCACTGTGCACCATACTGCTATTGTACACCACACTGCCACAGTGCACCACACCACCACTGTGAACCATACTGCTACTGTGCACCACACCACCACTGTGCACCACACTGCGACTGTACACCACACTGCCATTGTGCACCATGTTGCCACTGCACTATACAAGAGAAATCAGACATTTGCTTTATCTCAGGTCCCCAAATTTCCCTGCTGCTGCATCAGCAAAAACCAAAAATAAAAACAAAGCACCTTATAATGATCTCACAATGCTGCAAGCTCCTTTAGTTTAAGCAGCAAGACATAAGCACAAAATGGAGTGTAGCAGAACAAAGTACCTTGCGGTCTCCAAAGACAGTGCTGTTGTTGAGCCCTCTAAGAGCCTTCAGAGCATGTTCATGGGTGGAGAAATTGACAAAAGCATAGCCCAGTGACTTGGATACGCCTTTCTGATTCGTCCTGTCCAGGTTCCGCATCACTCGGCACTGCAACATGGAGACAAAGGGTCATAGATATAGATAGATACAGACTTTTTTCTTTAAACAAAAATTATGTTCTATTTTATTAGTATTTGTGATGCTCAGCATTCTCCAGTCTCAATTCATTGAGGACGGTTTCAAGAAAACCGTAAAATATTTTAACACAGTGTGGTGTTTCTATTGTTTTTATTTATGCTAGACAAAAATAATATTCTGAGAGAATAATTATTTACTGATTCTTTCACAAATATCTGTTGCAAAATTTACACCCAATGCCTCCTACTAAATTCTACACAGGAATGCTTATCATATACATGCTTCAAATTTGTGGCAGCTCTCAATGTAACCACCAGTGATAACCATCTAGTCATTGCAAACATCACTTCAAGGGAGATAACTCAGGTCATGTGCTTTCTGGGGTTGTTTGATAATTTGTCTCCATATAATTATCATTTTTCCTACTTTACATGAATAAAACAGAAGTAATAATAACAGTGGTTATTTCTATCGCGCAGTATCTCACCAACAAGGGTGAGCACACCACACTTTACAAGATCAACAAAAATGTCCATCAAAACTTTAAAAATATTAATTTTATAGTCATAACATTGTATTCCTCACACAACACACACACACGGTCGCACAGAAGGAATGGCAAGGGTGGCTGGGGAGGGTGGGGGAGCAGGTGGCAAGCAAGAAGACACAATTTGAAATCACTTGTTGTGGTATTGTTTGTAGAGGTGAGGTTTTAATGCATGGGAGGACTGAATGTGGCAGATGTCAGAAGGGAGTGAATTTCATTGCTCTGGAGCACAGTAGGAGAACAGCATTAGCCAAACATTTTTCTTCTAAAAACTGGGGGATATGAAGTATCTGTGTGTCTGCAGAAGAACAAAGCTGCCTGTACACAGTGAGGTCAGAGAAATAGGCAGGAGATGAGTCATAGAAGAAGCTGTGACAGATAGTAGACAGTTTGTTGTCTATTCTGGCTTGGACTGGTAACCAATGAAAAGCTTGAAGAAGAGGTTGCACATGATCACGTTTGTGTGCTTTGAAAACCAGTTTCGTGCATGTAATGCACAAAAGATTTACTAGTGATTGGTGAAAAGATCCTGGCAAAATCAAATCAAATTTCTAACAGCAAAAAATGATCAGTCTTCTTCCTGAATGACTTGACTGCCTCACAGGTCACGGAGTAAGTGCAAGTGCAGTTATATATAATTGTGGACTCTGGAGTGCTGCTAACATTTTGTATCACTGCCCAAGCCACTCCTGGTACTTCACACTCTTACTGCCACACTTGCCATGCTGTCACCAGAAAACAACCAATAAGTTCAAAACTTTAAACAGCAGGCCAAAAAAAACTCCAGAAATGGAAAGCGACCAGTTATCGAAGGGAATGGCAATGAAGTGAGGTGTTCAGTGGATGCTCCACATAGTGATCTATGGTTTTTACGGTGTTGCGATTAGGCATATTCAGCAAGCCATAACTCATTGAAAGTCTCCTATAAACTCTGATTTAAAGTTTAAAGTCTGTTATAAGATCAACATCACTTTCAGTCACAGATATGGCTATAATTACTTCTGTCTTCATAAAAAGTGTCTAGCAACTTCACTTTCTGCTGTGAGTGAAGGTTGTGTGAAAAAAAAAATCTTCTCCTCCTCCCTCTCTTCAATATTTGCTTCTTTTGTTTTGAGTGTGGCTGTATGGTGGTGAAGATCACTCCTGTCAAAACACTGTTTGTTCCCCCCACTCCCAGCCCCCACTTACCTCTGTGATCTTCATGGTGGAATCACTGACAGTCTGACGCAACACTTTCTTCAGCTCGTTCTCGTTGACATGGGTAGGCAGATTGTGAATGCACAGCCGGGTGGAGGACACGAATATGTTGATGTTTTTCAGCTTTTCTCTCTTCATCTGCTCAACCTGGTGGTCAACAACATCCCAGAGAAATCTCATTAATAGCCTCATTCCTGCCTGGTTAACCTAACACACAGTGTCAATCTCTATGAACAAGGCATGAAATGGCAAATGCCTTATCCAAAACACACAAAAAGATATTAATTCACTTTGGAAGGGCCTACCTTAGAAGCAATGACACAGTGTAATAGACTTCATGGCAAGAGCTTAATTTAGTGGCCAAATTAGAAAGCAAGGTCATGAAAGCAAGGTCAATCAAATTAATTCCAAACCCTGAAACTGACATATGCCACTCACTTCCAACATATTGAAAATATTCAACAAACACTCCAAAAACATAATCATGTTTTAGGTCCTGTGGGTCAAATGTGGAAGGAAAACAACTCTTTAACTCAGGATGCATGCAACAAAATAGGCGGCTGCATAGTGTCAAGAGGAACAATTGTCATGACCACAGGGTGGATGAACCGTTTTGTTCAAGAATGATGCCAAAATTATGGCCAGTGTGATCAGGCTATTTCGCTGTCAGGCAGTTCCAGGCTTGACCTAGTGACGGCAGAGTCTTGACTAGGCTCCAGTGTGCATCACTTCAGTTTTGTCACAGTCAACACCAGAACGTTGGAAGCTGCATGAGTGTAAAGCTAAAGCGCCTGACTAGTACTGGTGCCCACCTGACCACAATGCCCATACCTTCATCCGCTTTTTCATGTCCTCCTGTGAAATGCCACTGGCTGCTTGCGTGCCAGCACGTATCACTGCACACAGACAGGCATGCTCAGGACATCAGCTTCATCATAACATTATCTGAGACTGGATGAGCAAACATTTCATTTTCAATGAATCCAATAAATATGTAGACAAACTCTTTTCATATCACTTATTTTTTTAACTACTAAATAACATTTGGGCTGAAGCAACTTCAGCTCTGCTGCATAACACACATCCAGTTTAAAATGAAGAAGAGTGAGGGAACATTCAGCAATGTCCTAGCTATGTGCAAGTATTAGAAGCACTGCATGGAAAACAGTTTACACTTGATAAGTGGACTCCTTCCAGCACAAACAGCTCTGTAATGGTCAATGGAGCTTCCCTAGGATTCTTCCACACATTTGACTTCACTGCACTGTTGAGTTGACTAATTCCTTTGACCAAGGCACATGTCACCAAACTGTCCTAAAGGAGAAACTGAAGACGAGCAGGCTGCATGGCCACAAAATGGTACACACACACATACACAATACAGTGGGTCGAGCAGGAAGAAGCATGAACCCAAGCAAAACATTTTTGTTTAAAGGGTACCATTCAGTAGACTGTCTTCATGTACCATTTACAAGTTGGCTTCTAATCTAGCAGCAAGCTAGTGCAAAACATGCTGATGAAATGCTCCCAACCAGTTTAGCAGTTGTTTCACTTCTATGCTTCATTGTTTAACGGACCAATATTCCTTTCAAGCATGTCATGTAAATGAGCCCTAGTTTCTGAAATACTCTTCTCTTGCCAAAACCATTTTCTTATCAGCATGCCTGATAGCTATGTGGCATATTTCATATTTTCTTATCACCATGCCTGATAAAATGGAAACAGAATGCATACACTTTACAGTATTTTAGCAAATCTTCTCTTGTTTGTAGTATCTTACACAAGAAATAAATTTTACAAATCATACTGAACCTGACAGGACCTTGGAGAATCAACCTGTTTTACAGCAACGCACTTCTTTTTTCTTCTTTTTATGTTTTGATTGTTATTGTAGCTGTTGTTCTTGTTTTACAGTAATTGAAACTGTTAGAGAATGGACTTATCCCAAATTCAGTATGTTAAGGAAGCAGTGTATTTTCCAGCAACTCACAGCCTTCTCTTGCCAGGAAGAGGTTCCGGGTGTCCTTCTGTTCCTTCACTTTCTTCCCTGCTTTCTGACTCTCTGCCTCCGTCCTGCTGACAGCCGGCGCCACCAGCAGTGCTCTCCCCTGGATCACCAGTCCACCACCCTGGGACAGCAACAGAATAGACATCATCAAGTATTTAAACCCTGAACCAGTCTAAATAATCCTTGCAAAAAATGACATGTCCCCCTACTCCCCCCAAAAAACAACAACAACATACACACAAAACAAAACAAAAAAACGTAACTACAATAACCAAAGCATTAAAAAAAATAAAGTTTTTTAAAGCAGCAATGTTTCACTCTGACATTCAGTGGATGGTGTTCCTGGGTTTGATCCTCGCTTAGCCCTGGCTCAGCTTTACTTCGTCTTTGGATGGAATGTCTAGTCCATAGGATTGGGATGAAAAACATGTCAGACTCTCAGAGATGTGCGCAAGTTCTGTGTACACCCCATACAACCATGCTCCATGTCACTTCATGCAAAGCCACATACATAAGGTGTATGCGTGTTTAGCTGTAACCTGCCACCTGCACTTTTGGCAGAATCACCTGGATCTTTTACATGCTGCCCATGTAAAATATCTTGGCAGTTGGAAATTGAGAAAGAGTAGAGAAAATCTCCCAAGCTTATTTGGCAAAATGACTAGTCTCCATTACATCACAGGAGATGATCACAGGAGATGAACACTTAAAAAGAAAAATACAGTGTTAGGACTGGGCAGCACTGCTCTAGCTGCCACTATCAGATTGCTCAGGTTAGGTGATTCACAACACACACACCAAAAAAAGAAAGAAAGAAAAGGTGCTGTATAAGTCAGATTCTTGGAGGTTGAAGAGATGCGTTTTCGGTGTAGACTTGAAAGTACTGACAGTTGCAGAATTTCTAATGTAAGATGGCAGCGAGTTCCAGACAGAAGGGAGAAGGCATGATCAACTGGAATCGACTACACAAAAGGAACTGGATGACGTTAACCGAATATCAATATAGGGGATGCTGAATAGTATGAAAGGGAGTCAACAACTGGGCTTTTTTATGGTGCTTTTTTTTTTTTTGCACTGCTGGTCTTGTTGTTTGGGTCATTAACAGCCTTAAGTTTACTTTCAGTAACAATATAATAACTACTCTGTTTGGTTTATCCTAGCACTGTTCTTTCCAGTGAAATTAAACAGCACATTCCTGTCCCTTTATGAGGTGCTGGAAAATAAATTCCAAAAATGTCAAAATAGCTACACCAACAGTTTGATGATTGCTTATATAGCGCTATTCTCCACTTGCTTGAGCACTCACTGCACTCACATGTGATTCTACATGAGTGACTAGCTTTTTATTGCACGTTTTTTTAATGTCCACCGAAGTGTTGTACTTAAGCGTTGCCATGGCTGGTGCCACATGAAACTGCTGCCATCTTGGCGCAAGTTCTGTGTACACCCCATACAACCATGCTCCATGTCACTTCATGCAAAGCCACATATGTAAGGTGTATGCGTGTTTAGCTGTAACCTGCCACCTGCACTTTTGGCAGAATGAGAGGGATCTTTTACATGCTACTGCTGTAACATGCGGGTGGAACGGATACTGAAATAAGAGTCAGCACAGAAAGTTGACCCTGGAGAAGAAAATTCTCCCGCCGCTCCTGCAGGGATTCAAACCCGGGACCTTTCAACCACGACTCCGGCGCTCTAACCACTGAGTTATCCCCGCCCCCTATTGGGCTGTATGCAAATCAAGTTGGGGGAGGGGTGGGTGGGGAAAGGTCACCTGGAAGCTAGTGTGTTGTGAAAGAATTAACATGTCATAACCACACCAGTTGTGTGTTCTTCTGTACCCAACTCCTGACAAGGGGCCCATGAAAGAGTTACCTCCCTTCAGTTGCTGAATTGCACTTTCATCCAACTCTTTCCAAGTCAGCACACAGTGTTTGTAACTTGCATGTTTTTAGATTGGAGGCTGAGAACTGGTACCTCCCATGGATCCCCAGTCCACCAACTCATGGCTGGCACAGTAACAATGCCAGTCAGGAAACAAGTGAGAAAGTCATTACTGTTTGTCCACCAAACCATGGCAGGCACAGCAACAATGCCAATCAGGTCAAATGAGGAAAGTCTCTACAGTTTGTCCACCAAACCATGGCAGGCACAGCAACAATGCCAGTCAGGTCAAATGAGGAAAGTCTCTACAGTTTGTCCACCAAACCATGGCAGGCACAGCAACAATGCCAGTCAGGTCAAATGAGGAAAGTCTCTACAGTTTGTCCACCAAACCATGGCAGGCACAGCAACAATGCCAGTCAGGTCAAATGAGGAAAGTCTCTACAGTTTGTCCACCAAACCATGGCAGGCACAGCAACAATGCCAGTCAGGTCAAATGAGGAAAGTCTCTACAGTTTGTCCACCAAACCATGGCAGGCACAGCAACAATGCCAGTCAGGTCAAATGAGGAAAGTCTCTACAGTTTGTCCACCAAACCATGGCAGGCACAGCAACAATGCCAGTCAGGTCAAATGAGGAAAGTCTCTACAGTTTGTCCACCAAACCATGGCAGGCACAGCAACAATGCCAGTCAGGTCAAATGAGGAAAGTCTCTACAGTTTGTCCACCAAACCATGGCAGGCACAGCAACAATGCCAGTCAGGTCAAATGAGGAAAGTCTCTACAGTTTGTCCACCAAACCATGGCAGGCACAGCAACAATGCCAGTCAGGTCAAATGAGGAAAGTCTCTACTGTTGGACAAGTCAATCAGATACACTGTTTACACAGCTCCAGATTGTTTATTTCTAAACCTACAGTACATATCATTTTCTTCTTCTTCTGAATATATACACGTTTCACTCAAAAATGAAATCCGCTTGAGCAGTATCAAAATATCTGACAATGTCTGAATCCATGTCCATCTGTCTAGCACTACATTTACTCTGGAACTATTAATTACAAATTAGTTTTAAGTGTTCCTAATTTACTACAATCATTTGATCACACAAGATGACATCTTATACATCAATGCAGACAATCACAGCGATAGCTGCATCACATTTTCTTACATTTCATACAGCAGAAACATGCCTGGATGGCTAAAATGTGCGTGCATGTGTGTATGTGCCTGTATTTTTGTGTGTGTGTGTGTGTAGGTGTATGTAATAGACTTGCCTGTTTAGCTTCTTGTTATATGAATTGTTTGCAGTTATTGTTTTCCACTCAAGGTGTCTCAACCAGTCAATGTGTATGTAGTTTATATCTGAATTTTGTGCAGCATGCCCAGCTCTGTTTTTATGTTAGAGGTCTGTGCATCATAAATATTTTGTGATTATTCTCTTTATTAAATGGCCTTTTGGGTTTGGTTTTCACAACAACAAAAGAAATAAAGATGTTTATCCATTAATATGTGTGACCCAGGCAACTGTTGAAATATTGCTAAGAGTAAGACATTTATTTAGGACTGAGGGGTTAATATAAATAATGTACATTTATCATGCTTTCATCAAGGCCCTGAGAGCTCACATGATGCACTCTAAATACGATATTCTACAAACATGTAGAGCACTGTCCAACCAAAACAATTTACATAAAGTATTATATGGAAAACACACACACACACATACAGGTTTGAATCCCAGTTTGGACAGAAGTACACCCCCCCCCCCCCCACCTGTGTCTCATGTTGGTTGGCTCATTGTCTAGTCCTTTGGATTAACCCTAGCCCCAACCCAGTTTGCATAATTTTCATGTGCTGCTATCTACTGAAAGTTTAATGGCCCCATACATGAGTGCGTATGTGTGTGTCCTCTTGTGCTGCAAGTTTTCCCTGGACATGCCACAAGTGTTCCAACACCCTTAGGCCTATGACTGACATCTGCTGACACTCTATACCGGAAGTGTTCCAACACCCTTAGGCCTATGACTGACATCTACTGACCCTCTACACCAGAAGTGTTGCAACACCCTTAGGCCTATGACTGACATCTGCTGACCCTCTATACCGGAAGTGTTGCAACACCCTTAGGCCTATGACTGACATCTACTGACCCTCTACACCAGAAGTGTTGCAACACCCATAGGCCTATGACTGACATCTACTGACTCTCTATACCAGAAGTGTTGCAACACCCTTAGGCCTATGACTGACATCTGCTGACTCTATACCAGAAGTGTTCCAACACCCTTAGGCCTATGACTGACATCTACTGACCCTCTATACCAGAAGTGTTCTAACACCCTTAGGCCTATGACTGACATCTGCTGACACTCTATACCAGAAGTGTTCTAACACCCTTAGGCCTATGACTGACATCTGCTGACCCTCTACACCAGAAGTGTTCCAACACCCTTAGGTCTATGACCAACATCTACTGACCCTCTCTCCACTCTGTGCTTTGGCAAGACACTGCTCGGCAGACTCCTGGCTGGTGAACTGGACAAATGCTGTACCTACAGGAACAAAACATGCATCAACCGGTCTGTCAGAAAACAACATGCCCCAAAAGGCTGAAAAACAGCTGACAGCTGAAAAACTGCAACAGCCCATCAACAGATCACTGACATTTCAAGCATTTTAGGTCAAGTGTAGAGGGGGGGAAAAAAGCAAGTAACTGATTGTTGAGGCATTATATTCAGATCTGGAAAACATTAGACAGAGTGAATCTGAACAAAAGAAGAAAAAAAGCAGAGAAAGAAAAAGTCCTTCCTTCCTAAACAGCCTATTGGGTGCATCAAATGTGTTCAGGCTTCAAGGCAATTTAACATGGGCAAGGAAATGTAAACCTCAATGGTAATTACTAGTGCTTGGAACCAACAAATGGATGCAATTTTCCCTGAAGAACCAATGATGTAGGTCAAAGTGCAGAGGAAAAAAACAAACAAGCAAGGCATTATATTTTACTTTTAGATCTGGAAGAACTTAAACAGAGTGAATCTGGAGGGGCAAAAAACTGACATATCATGCATGATAGAAACGGATATGCTCCTATCAAACTGTTATATTATTATACACCCATCAAAATACTGCTAACACATTACACGGCATGTAATAGAGCTGGACACTGATGTCAATATCTGCTTCTATATAAGTGTTACAGCCCACCTGAACATTGCCAACAACTCATGTGCATGCCACACTGATTTGCCTCTTGGTCCAACAGCATTTCTATCAAATGTAGGTGAACTACACCAGTGAAAATTCACAGTTGTTATTGCAGTTATCAACCCTTTTCATTCAACTGTGTAGTTAGCCATGGACACAGTTTTGCTGGTCCTTCGTGTCTGGGGCTGTACTATTACCAATAGTGCACTGCACAAGCAAACAAACTACCTCTAGGTCGTCCAGACAATTTGTCAATCACCAGACGGGTGTAGACCAGGTCACCAAACTCCTCAAAAGCTTCTGCCACTTCCTCCTCTTCTGCCTCAAAGGGAATGTTCCTGAAAAACAGATTTATATACTAATGGTAGAGGCTCAGAGATTTTCAGGGTTCTTAAACATTCAGCCAAGAAGTCTAAAACGTGTGCTGATAAAGCATTAGTCACTCTTTAAGGCTTTGGGGGCCAGACTTGGCATGTAAACTCTGTTGCTGAAATCCCACAGGGTCACAACACAACTTCAAAGGGTCACAACCATCACCAACTATGCCTGAGACCATCACGAAAATTTGGACCAAGCAAATTGCACTGCTGTGTAAATGTGATGTATGATAAACTACTCTGCACAATGTGAACAGCTCTGGCCCACCAAAGTGACATTGTTAAGATTTTCCTTCTCTTTGTGAGTGCCACGCTGACCAGTACTGTAATATGTACCACTAAGTTTAAACGCATCTAGACCAAGTCACTGGCATACAGTCCACACATTGGACAGAAGTTCAGGGCATCTCATATGCATGTCTATGTGTAATGATTAACACTGTAAGAACTAACAGTGGAGACAATAATCTGTGAATAAAGAAATGTTCAACTGACCTATTTAAAATGCCAAAATTTAACTGTTGACCCTCTCATGGCTTTGAAAATGGGTCAAAGTGCTTCAGACTAGCGTCCCCTTCCCACTCTGTCCCCGTCCCTAATAGGCCATCTCGCCTCTGTGGACGTAAAGCAACATGAAAGACATGTGTCCAAAACAGAAGTTCTGTATATCACAGAGACAGAGAGACACCTGATAGTGAGCTATGAGCTGCCCTTTTTACTGCCCACAGCAAGTGGCTGACTGACCGGACAAACAGAGTTCTTCCCTCATCCACATCACTCTTCCTCTGCACCACCGGCTTCTTCTCTGCAACACCAGATATACAAACCAGGCTTACCACTTACATCAAAAGCAATATAATGAGTCAACTCACATTCAAAACGGATATGGATATATATATATATATATAACTTTCACTGAGATCCAAACCCATAAAAAGTTTAAAAGAATGCTATAGGGGCAAATAACATGCAAATTTCCAGGGTAAGCCCTTTTCAAGCTACAAAACAACAAAACTGAAAGAATGTTCCAAACAATGGACACCAAAATAACATAACAAAACAGCTCAAACAAAAGCAAATAAGTATCCTACATCTCATTTTTTACCTTATAGCTGTTGTTTAGGTGTTTTGTAGCTTGAAAAAGGGACATACCCCAAAAATTAGTATTTTGCGTTTTGTCCTAATAAATAGCATTCTTTTCAACCTTTTATGTGTTTGGATCTTGTTTTAAAACACTAGTTCTTTTTGTTTCAGATTATTTATTTTTCTTCATCAACTTATCAGTTTGATTGTGAAAAATCTGAAACAATCAATGAAATTAAATGACATTGGCTGGTTGTTATTTAAATGCTACGGCTCAACAACAACCAGTAAGTCATTTTTTTGTAGTTTTTTCATCATTTCCCTGTAAAACAACTGTCTCCACATAAACTTGAATCACAGAAAAGTTGCACATAGTTTGGTCTTGTCACAATTTAAAAAGCATTCAATTTCAAATCACTGTTTTGATGTGTGGTGTTGTCACAATTAATTTAAGAAGCATTCAGTTTCAAATCACTGTTTTTATGTGCTTTGATCTTCAGGAAGCTTGTCACTGACCTCCCTTAAACTCCACATCCAAGCTAGGAAGAGCATTTTGTGCATGACCTTGTTCATACATGTCTGTACAAACTTCATCCAATAAGAACCTGCCAAGAAAATACATCTTTCATTTGGACTCTTCCAAACTTGTTGTAACCTTAGACATAATATATAGATCTACATACATCTCAGAATTTCCCATTAATATTAAAGTGAAAAGCTCAAGATGGAGCTTTAGCATCCTGCAAAGTTTGAAAGTTTTCCCTCAGTCTTAAACAGAATCAGAACAGAAGACAAAATTAAGGTTTTCTGTAAGTCCAAAAATGCATCACTCTATGACACATACATTTTCAGATGTTCTCCATCACAAAAAAAGAAGACACAGTCACTGATGTCAACACCATAGATAGTCTCACAGCAGTGCCAAGGTACAATCATGCCAATGCTGTCTCTCACCTGGCTTCAACGCTGAATCATCACTGCCTTCATTAGTGTCTGTATCACCACTGTCATCTCCATCACTGCTGTCATTGTCACTGTCCTCTTCTTCACTCGAATGGTCTGTGTCTGATTCGTCTTCCTCCTCATCTGTCTTTCCAGTTTCCTCTTCTGTTTCAGAGTCCCCCTCCTTGCCTTCCTCTTCTGACACACCAGAATCTGCAAATATATTTTAAAAAATTGTCCCACAGCAGTCATCACATGACATTCACACTTGAAGGAGAAATGTTAATGCCTGTACTACTATTAACTAACAACAGATAATTTATACAGCACATTGCTTTATCTTCTGTACTGGGAGTACACTTCAGGAATAAACTCCCTTGGGTTTTCTCACACACAGAAAAGCACTGTATCTGAGCTCAACAAAGGTGTGCACTGAGAAATGGAACAAGAGGCTGAGGCAAATATCAGACAATGCAATACATTTTTCTTTTCTGTTCCTTTTTTTACAGCACATGTGAAATATAGGTTAGCATCTCTATGTTCTCTATATTAAAAAACTAAAACAGTGGATGCTTGCTAGATTAGATTGTCCTTCAAAAAGACCCTCATCCCTATTTTCAGAATTATGTGTGTGTGTGTGTGTGCATGCATGCATGTGTGTGTGTGCACATGTGTGAGGGTACACAATGTGTACTGTACATGTGCATGAGTGTGTGTACACATGTGTATGTGTGCATGTGGCTGTTAGCGTGAGAGTGCGCAATGTGTGTGTAGTGTGCATGTGCATGAAAGTGTGTGTGTGTGTCCAGTGAAATGATCTCTTTTGAAAGGTCAGCTGCTGTACCCACCAGTTTTGGTCACAGGTGTGGATTCAATCACACTCTTATGAGTCTTAGCAAGTTCTGCTGTCCTGTGTAGTGTGGGATCCCACTCTTAGCCAGTTCTACTGTCCTCTGTAGTGTGGGATCACACTTTCAGCCAGTTCTGCTGTCCTGTGTAGTGTGGGATCCCACTCTTAGCCAGTTCTACTGTCCTCTTTAGTGTGAAACCACACTTTCAGCCAGTTCTACTGTCCTGTGTAGTGTGGGATCCCACTCTTAGCAAGTTCTACTGTCCTCTGTAGTGTGGGATCACACTTTCAGCCAGTTCTACTGTCCTGTGTAGTGTGGGATCCCACTCTTAGCCAGTTCTACTGTCCTCTGTAGTGTGAAACCACACTTTCAGCCAGTTCTACTGTCCTGTGTAGTGTGGGATCCCACTCTCAGCCAGTTCTACTGTCCTCTGTAGTGTGAAACCACACTTTCAGCCAGTTCTACTGTCCTGTGTAGTGTGGGATCCCATTCTTAGCAAGTTCTGCTGCCTTGTGCAGGCTGGGATCTGACCCTTGTAGTTACTAAGTACAAAAAAGTTCTGCTATCTTGTGTACTGTGCTTGCAGGCCCTACCTTTGTCTGAGTCATGCTGTGTGCTGGCCACAAATCTGTCTTTGGCCACTGCCCAGTCCACAGCCACTGGCCGACCTGCAGTCAGAAACACAAATTCAATCAATTGTTCCAGTCATGTTAATGTTTAAGCTGCAATGACTGAAAATGTAACCACACAAAGAGAGTAAACTCCCATACCTGCTCACTTTTTATGCTTGCTTTCAAACTTGTAGAATAACTGCATCTGTGAATGAATGACGTTTTATACATGGTGCATAAAAACATCCACATAAAATAATGCATATATATTCACAGCATCAGGTGCATGCAAATGTTCTCACAAGCTAAAACTGTAAGAGCATTTACACAACACAGCCAACATAAAAAGAAACATTAAAAAAAAACAACTGCAAAACTAAAATAGACTATAAACCTACAGTGGATGGATTTCAGATGGAAAAATAATTCACATTCTTTGCTTCTTTTCTGCATAACAAAGGAAATATATACCCAAACATTGCACACCATTTTGTCTTGTATGATAAAAATGTATTTCAGGTTGAAGTGTAGGGGGAAAAAAGCAAGCAATTAATTCTTCAGGCATTATATTTAGATCAGGAAGACCTTAAACAGAGTGAATCCAGAGGGAATTTTGTTATATTTGTGCACATTTAGCTCTATACATATAGCTCTTTTTTCCAGACATCACAGGTTTTCAAAGTATGCAGTACAAAGTTCCTGTTGCTGCTCCAATAACACAAATTCTGCCTCAGACAAAATGGCTTTATACCATACTACAAACTATTCTTGTAATCCTTTCAATTTCTGCTCAAGAAGATGTGATATGCACTTAGTCATATTTTATTTTTATTGAACATAATTACTGATCTACACATCTTGCATCTGTCCACATACACATACACACACACAAAAAAAACACCTGATCAGTGACACTACTAAACCAATGCAACTAACAGTTTATTCATAAGCTATAGTGTACAAGGTAGTCTGAAAACACATTCAGGAAATGTTTCATCAAGAAAACACATTCAGGGAATGTTTCATCAAGAAAACACATTCAGGAAATGTTACATCAATAATCAATACTGGAATTCCCTGCTTGGCCAGTTTCATCATCAGCCTGTCAGAAGGTGAAATTTCTCACGTGCCTGTGGTCCATCACTCCTGAGTCTAGAGCATCGGACCAGCTGTGGAACCTGACCAGTGCTGCTCTTCCTCTTGCACCACTGAAACCAGCTCAAGCACCAGCATAATGAGCTCTTGTGGCTCAGTTTTGGCTCTTAACTGATTACAGTCCACAATGCCACCCCAGCTTCAACCAGCACTGGGTGCCATACACACTGACCCATCCTTGAGCTAAAACATGACATGCCTCTTCCTCCAGTAAGTCAGGAACCTACTCACCCATTATTTCCTGTGCATTCATTGCCGCCACTGCCTTCTGTGCTGCCTGCAGCTGAGTGAACTGTACAAAGCCAAAGCCACGACTGGAACAACCTGGGTATCAAACAGTCATCAAATGACTACAGCAGTTCAATGCCATCAAGCAAAAATCTTCCTGAAAGGCCAGCTTAAAGGAGAGTTGTTGGTTCAGCACTCAATTCTTCAGCAAGTGGTTGTTTAACAATTAGCACTCTGATCCCTTGAGAAAGTCATCTTATCACTCTTACAGAATCAGTTCTATCTGTTGCCAGTATCTGTCTGTGACTGTTTCCTCTTGCTGCTGCTTTTGAACAAAAAAAAGAAGAGCAAAATAATTCAGCTTGCTGCCGCTTTTACATTTATTGAACTCTCAGTCTGTTTCATGCTGATCTGGACAAAATCCATGCCAATGTAAAACCAGTGAAAGTAATAAAATGGTATTGCAAAAGTGAAATCAGTGAAATTGTTTGATCTCTCATGTCATGACAGATTGTTACTATTACTGTATTAGCAATTGAAAAATAGGGCACAGAGAAGGTCCTTGCCCTATTTTCCAACTGCTAAAAGTAGCAGTGTGACAGTTCAAGCACAGCAATGCACAGGCATTGCTGTGACTGAAAGTCCACTGTAGATTGGAGTCAATGAGGTCAGGAAACCATCACTTTGATTTGTGCGTATGCATTACTCATCAGGTCTCAAAGAAGTGTATGTGGCATTCAAAACTGTGCAAAATATCTGTAAAACATGTGTTACACAATCCCCAAGCAGAATGGTTTACCTCACCACTTACTATAATGCTAAAATTATTTTTTATAAATATACAATTAAAAAAACAAATTATAATTTATATATATATAATACATAAATGCATAATGGAAAATAGCAGTGGGCTGTCCCTAATGCTAACAGTCTTTACAGTTTCTCTTGATGTAAAACAACATTAGAAGAATAACAATTAAAAAAGCACCTCAATAAGACTAATGAAACAAAAATACCTAGCCCTTAACGGAAAATACTGAAGAACTTTTGAGGGGGGAAGGTGCAATGTGAATGGTCCATTAGCAGAAAACAGCCAAGAACAAACAGAATGAGCAACAAGACTAGGTAGAATAAGACAAGAGGAGACAGAAAAATGGAATCAAATGACAGTCCTGAGATTCCAGACAGAGGGAAAACATAGAACAAGAATAAAGGAGATGACAGTCCTGAGATTCCAGACAGAGAAAAATATAGAAGAGGAGATAGAAAACATTGAATCAAATGAGTCCTGAGATTCGAGACAGTGGAAAAAACAGAACAAAAAGAGAAGAGATACAAAAATTGGAATCAAATGACAGTCCTGAGATTCCAGACAGGGGGAAAACACCAGACATCCCTGGCCTCAATTCAGGTAATGAAGGAGCATACCATTTTTCAGAGGTATTGTGATTTCCGAAACATCCCCAAATTTCTCAAAATGAGCTTTCAGGTCAGCCTCCTTGCACTGCAGAAAAGAAGGAACATCAGCAAATTCTCCAACAGTCAAATGGAGAATGCAGTAAAAGAATGCAAGATTTGTCACCTTGCACAGCAAAATACACCCTATTATGAGTTTATGTGCATCTAGATGCTGATAAACTTTGTTTGCATTTCATCTGGTCATTACTAACACTAACACTATGTCAACACACCTAGGTTAGCTGCAAAGAGATAGTGATACACAGAATATAGGACTGGCAACGCTCAATAAAGTTTTGAACCTCAACTATGACAATTTTTTCACAAGACTCTCTGGCTTATGAAGTTATGGTAATGTACAATGATGTATCATCAAACTAAGTCTGGTTGCAAAAGGAACAGCAGTTCAGTAAATATGATTGAAAACATCATCTTTAGATTATATCAGTATCAAACCTCACTGTGACCTTGACCTTAAGAACAGTAACCCAGTCTTTTCACAAGACATTCTGGCTCATGGTGATGTATCACCAAACCAACTTTTGTTACAAAACGTTTAACTGCTCAGAAAAAAATCATCTGATCGAACATAAATTGAAATCTTTCTGCATGGCCTTGACCGTGAACACAGCACTCCAATCTTGTCACAAGAAACTCTGCCTTATGATGATGTACCATTAAAGTAATTTTGGTATGATCCTATATCAGCAGTTTAGAAATATAACAGAGCTATGGTTTGGTTATAATACGAGCCCTGTGATCTTGACCATAAAGATGGTGACCCAGTTTATTTGCATAACATTCTGGCTCATGACAGTGCACCACCAGACCATGTTTGCTTACAAAAGGCTGAGTGGTTCAGAAAATATTATCCAGACAAAACTCAGACTCACGGACACACAAAAACAGACAGATGGGCACAAAACACATGGACCCAGCAATTCCAATATGCCCCCTCTAACTTCATTAGTCAAAATAAAGCAAGGGAATCTACGACCACATGGAAAGCATTCAGATCAGATGAATCACACTAAAAATAGAAAAATTCAACTTCCATTGTACCCTGGCCTCTTCGTTGCCCTTTAAAATGTGCCTACTGTGTAAACAACAGCATAAACAGGTCAGACATGAACAAGGTTATCACTGTGAAGATTTGAAATCTTTTGTTTGACCAGTGATAAAAGCTAGTCAAAGAAATCAACATTTTGGTTTCTGACACAGAACAACAGGCTAAAAATCTGTTGTTACTATCATTGTATCAAGAGGTAGATAGCAAGATTAAGACTGAGAGCCTCAAACTGAAAACAGACATTTACTTTTCAGGGAACAACAGGTGAACAAGACAGATGTGAAGTGATTCTGACCTTGAAGTTAAGATTTCTAACCACCAGTCGACACCGCTTGACTGGGTTTTGTTTGGGGGCCTTGGGAGCTGGCTTTGCCCTCCTGTCTTTGGGCACTTCCACTTCCACTGCTGATTCACCTGTAATCAAGAGCAAGAAAACACTGAACACTCTCTCCATATTATAAGTACTACTTCAGCACCATAACTCTGTCTTCTCAGTCTAAGTTCTAACTTCTATGTTAAATTTTATTTTACAACAGTCTGCCTGATCAGTAATCTTAACATAACTCTAAACTCCAAATCATAGTCACATAGTGATTTTCCTTCTTATTTTTTCTTTCACTCCCATTGTATAAAATTTTCTTTCTTTCATTTCAAGAATATGATGGTCAGTATTAAGTTTGTTGCTTATGTTTCTGTACTTGTTTCATCATGTTCTTCCTAATAGATGATGCAAATGAAAGTTAAACAAAAATTTGTAAAAACAATAACTTGCCCTACAGCCCACCTTCTGGAGTTTTTCCTTGTGATGCTGGAAGCGAGCCATCTTGTGAGGCCGTCTTCCCTTTGTCCTTCCTCTTCTTCTTGGCATCAGCAAAATCCAAGAAGATCTTTCGCCCACCACAATGTGTGACAGTCTGCTTTGCCTTAATGGCATCTTCTCTGATGGATCATTATGGATAAATGTAGGCTGGTTTACTAAGAAAAAGTTAATAACATTATGGCACACAACTACTAATATATATATATATATATATATATATATATATATAGCACTAGGAGTTCCACATCAGTGACTATGCCATACAGGTGCCTGTGTATTTGAATCTTTGATAATAATCATAATGTGCCCATATTGCAATAATCCAACAACCTCAAACTGCATGAAAATCAATTGCTTTTAATTCTTATTCTCACATTCTGGGGGGAGGGGGGGGGGGGCTTTTTTCCATTCACCCCAAGACCTGCCAAACCCTGGTCCTAATGCCCTACCAAACCCTAGTACAGCAACAGTGGTAGTATTACTTTCAATAGATGAGCAGTCGAACAACATTACCACCTGACTCTGAGACCCTATGCACACACTGGCAACAGACCAACCTATCTCATCAACTGTTTCATGCAAGTCAAGAAAATTATCATTAATGAGAAACTTTAAGCAGCACAGCTACAAGTACAAGTGATCTAGTTTGCATTCTACAATTTCTAGTTTAACTGCTAATGTACAGTTACAAAGTTCTAAGTTGACATTATTCATATTTCATCACAGTAAGCTGATAAACAGACAGCATAATAATATTACTAGTCATACATCATCTAATCCTGGTTAAATGTAGACTTGTCATTATTTGTCAGTGAAATGTCTATTCCACTTCATCCATTGGTAATTATACACCAAGATGTATGCACTGTATCAGTGTATGTAAACATGGAAGATTAAGACTGAATTAAATATGCATGGTTCAAAAGTCAGATATGCAGGTTGTGCAAAACTGCGAAAATATATTACATGTATGTCAGCATGTGTGTGTGTGTGTGTGCGCTTGCGTGCATGCATGCAATAGTTTACATCACAAGAATGAGATTGTTAGTATGTTACATTAACTTTTATACATGATATCGTTAACTGTATCGTGTCTATTTATAATTGCACTGTAATAAATGGAACATCACAAAGACAAATTCCTGTGTACATCCTGTCAATGGCAAATAAATATTCTTGTAATCTTGTAATATGTAAATCACGCAAGTGAACCTTTTGATCCACTGCCGTGACACTGATTGACAGTAAGCAAATTTTCAATTCAACACGGACATTTTTCTAAACAGTCTAGTTACTTTACATTGATTGAAACAATATCTGTTCATAGCATTAGCACTGTTTGAAATGGGCATCTTCACCTTAAATAATGCATACATGTTCAATGCTGTCTTTTCTTGCCCAATTTTACAAATGAATTAGCACTTGTAGTTGTATAACAGGAAAAACTGTACTTACAACATTGAAAATTGGACAAATGCATATCCCTTGCATTTGCCTGTATCTGAAAATAATCAAATGCAATAAAGGTTTAAACAGGCAGTTAAAAAGAAGCAATTAATTATAATTTTCCATCAAAAGTCAGAGGCGGAGATTCTGAAAATCTCAAAATGTCCATTATGATTCATATATATATTATATATATATAGGACTTAGTGCCAAAAGGTGCGCATGCAAGGGGTTATGCACTTCAGTTGAAAATAAAACAATGTTGAAAACTGTTTTTATTTGAAATGTTGTGTACTTGCATGAATGAATGAATATATAGTACAGATAATTTCAGCAACCAGGCTGTGGTTGATTTCAAGATACAGTCATTATACACACTGAAAAAGCGCCAAAAAATGACTGCCAAAAACAGACATCCATGTACCAAGTGATTTTCGTCACTTTGCTTACAAACAAATCGCAAGCACATGGAGAAACAATCACTGATTTGTACGCGGAAAACATCGTTTTATACGGATAATATAACATCAACACTCACGACAGTTGTATTTTCGATCAATTGATTGCAAATATTTGCCCTGTATGTACGTCAGATGTGTTGCAAACTCGAACTGAAAACTTTGAACAACCGAAAAACAACAGCATCACTTCGGAATCACCGGAAACGTCACGTGTGTTCCGATCCATGCATTTGCACTACACAGCGATACTCGTTTTTTTTCCAGCGAAGTTTTGCACAAAATCTGAAGAACATTTCCCCGATCATTTGATATTGATTGTTGTAACATCCTGACGTCCCTACAAGATATCTAATATTTTGTACAAAACAAATGAGAAAGCAGTCTCTTTTTTATCGACAACATCCGGCACGTCACATGACCTTTCCTGAGTGCCTTCATTCTCCCAGCCGCATGGTGTGTCTTTGTTCGGAAACATCGAAAGGTGTGTTGTAGTCTCCTCCAGTGGTCTGACGTACATACATGAATCTGATGTAGAACACGCACTGTGCACTTTTTCAGGAGTTTATAGAGATTATTTTCAAGTTTTCCGCCGATTTGGGTGTGCGAAATCAAAGTACTGTGAAAAGTGGCATCTTCCCACGCCGAAGATTTGAAACCCATTTTTTTATACTTAGCCGAGTACAGCGTGAAGAATTTCATTACGACAAGGCAATATCTTGTAAATCTTACATGCAACTGTTGATTCAGGATGTGTACTCAGTTTCATCAAAAACTTGTCAGTTATAAGTGCATGCTTTTTGCAGACTGTTTAGTGGTGTTGCAAGAATATTTTGTTAACTGAGCAAGAGTGACGAAGTTAAAGGGTTTTTTCTGAAAGTAATTTTGTCCTGAAAGTTATGTCAGACGTCATGTTTGCCACACAACTGTTGTTTTAACATGACGTAAAACATTAAACTTTTAAAGTTTAATTAAGCCCAGCAGATGTTAGTAATACTAATAGCGGTTCTGAGAACTGAGTACTGATTTGTGTAGAGGTCATGGTGTGTAGGTTTGACATGTTTGTACTGAGCATATCAGTATTGGGACAGTTGCTGGTTATTGGGTTAATAATTTCATATTCATAATACTTCAAATTTATTGACATGACCAGGGTATGCAGAAATGAGCGTACTCCTGAGCCAAGTGGTACAGCAAGGAGGAAAACATCAAAC
This sequence comes from Alviniconcha marisindica, assembly GCA_018857735.1. Taxonomy (NCBI): domain Eukaryota; kingdom Metazoa; phylum Mollusca; class Gastropoda; family Provannidae; genus Alviniconcha; species Alviniconcha marisindica. Next base: position 784,273 of record JABMCL010002836.1, read on the forward strand.
ACAGACAGTTGCAGACGGTACAGAGAGAGGCTGGCCACAGAGAATCCACATCTCGAAGAGCTGGGGGGAGGGGGGTGGGGGGTCTGGACTTAATTGTTAATGTAAATTACCTTGATAAAATCAGGTTATTCTGATTTGTTTTTGTTAGACTGATCTAAGCAAACAGAATGTTTTCTATGCTAAAAATTGGGGAAATGTTATTTTGTTGTAATACTGATGTAATACAGAATTTTGTTTCATTTAATTTTTATGACTTGTTATTAAATGCAAACTGAGAAAAAATCTTCTCATTGTGTTTTTGCATGCACTTGTATGGCTGATTATAGTATATTGCATGAAAGGGTGTGTTACTTGTTATATACAAAAATGTTGAGTTATGGGTTTATGTCGCCCATCAGATATAACAACAATCAACATGTCACAATCACGTGTTAAATTATATGAGTGTACAAAATTTGGCACAAACATAGTAGGGGAGATGTGCACTAATAGTGTGACTTGATTTTGTGCATACTTGTGCAAAACTGAAGACACAATGAACTATGCATGTTGTAATATCTGATGTACAACATGCAGCCTTTTATGACCTTTGTCAGCAAATATCTCCAAAAGTGCATTTTTATCTTTTGCTTTTAAGAAATCTTTCCTAGCATTGTGCACATTCTAAAAACACAACTAGTTTCAATGTATCATCAACTATATTTTCTACCCCCTTTGTCCTGTTTTCATGCACACCTTTTGGCACTAAGTCATATATATATATATATATATTATGGTTTTCTTTCAGTTTCAAGAACATCAAAAGACATGAATTGATGTCTCCAGAATTTCTTCATTATATTTCATTTCTTAACAACAACAAAATAAAAATGAATCATTAGCAACATGAATATGGTTGGCCTGTTAGTGTTAAGGTTGCACAAATATATTTGTACATAAATATTATATCAAATTATATAATTTGTTGTTCTTAGCTGTCCAGAATGCTACTGTCATTGTGTCAGACTGCACCATCATCACACAAGATAATCCCATGGGGCCATGCCACTTCATCACTTTACCCCCCCCCCCCCCCCCCCCCCAGCTGGGACTCACACACGTGGATTGAAATATGTAGTGATTATGTACACTGAACTAACTAAACAAACAAGCCCAAGAACATAACAAGTGTCAAGTCAATGCTATCAAATGTTCATGATGACTATGCTGAGAAAGATCTCATTGTTCACTGGGTGACATAATTTGTTTACCCAAATCTGTAATATTACTAATTTACTTATTACTATATTAGCTGCAAAAATCATTAAAATATACCTTTTTATGTAGTTCTAAGTGTAACTGGATGAACAGTGAGATCTTTCAAAGCATGGTCTTCTTGAACATTATGTACTGAGTGCGGGGGTGGCCATATATCATTGGCAGAGCATCTTACTGAAAAGCCAGGCACAATATTATTATTAACACGAATTTGACTTTCAGTCCCTGGTGCAAGAAGAGATTTTCTCCTTGGGTCAATTTCCAGCGCACTCTTCTTACAGTCAACAGTGTCCATACACCACTACAGCCCCCTTGTGCAATTGCATGCATCAACATCCCTGCACACGTTAAAAATCTCAAACGCTGGCACTAGCAGCAGCCATACCACTATTTGGACGCACAAAAATACTACACATACTAATAGGAATGGGTAGCACAGCTCTTGTGGCTGCTGTGCCTTACTAAGGTAAGGTGACCCGAATTTCCCGCAGTGGCCAACTCACAAAGAAGTACTAACAAACAAAAATTCAGATCTTCAGCTCGTTTAATCTTTTTCTCTTCTTTGGATTAGGCACTGAGCCGAAACTGCTCGGAGATTATGCCGCACTTTTTGTGCATGCTGGGTTAATTTGTTGTTTCCATAGTCCACCGAACTCTGACATGGATCTTTAACGTGCGTATGTGATCTTTTTGCATGCGCATACACACGGGGGTCCTCGGTCTCATCCGTACTCCCAAAGTGTCTAGTCACTGGGGGACTAATTAACAAGGCCAATGGGGCTCTTTTGTGTAGCCCGTGAGGCAAACATGCAAGAAATAGGTCTACCCTACACGGTCCACAACTTCCGAGCTAGAGAACATGTATGGGTATTCATACATCATCACATGTCTGTATTGGCCCGGGAAGTGCAGTTGTACAGACCAAAATAATCAGATGACCATAGAATAGAATAAATTCAAAGGTGCAACTGACCTTTATCGGCGACTACGAATGCCGTCTTTATCGGGCCCACTTGTTCGAATACTTCAAGCAGTTTCTCGTTAGACGCAGTGAACGGCAGGTTCCTTACAAAAAGCGTTCTACTCTTTCGTTCCGCCATCTTGCCATGTGCGTCCCCACAAACTTCCGCTCCAATAACGCATGCGCATCGTTCGTCTTGGATCCGCGATGACTCAGAGCAGAGACACTACACTACAGGGACTCTGCCAACTCGCTGCGAGCCAAAACGGAGTGGCCGCGCGAGCAGGCAAACAGGCAAGCGAAACTTCCGGTCTGTGCCGTGTAGTGACCGGCTACTACTACTTGGTTCTTAATGTCCTCGGATGTCAGATGACATATTAGGGACAAGATATACGAAGCTCTTAATCATCTAAAGTCAATATAATCCGTTTGGCTGTATAATGAATTATTATTACATAAAAATTTCTTACTTTGAATCTATGATATATTTACTCGGGTCTAGTGGTTCTTTCGGGGATGAGGTTAAAAACATATTTTACATATTTACATTATTTACAAGTCTGCTCGCTTACGAACAGGTTAAAAATGTATATATTTACAGTTTGATAGGTTAAAACATTGTCTGAAATAGAAACATGCAAACTGCAGTCCTGTCATGCATTCATGGATACATAATTCATTGAAAAAGTTAAGTCATTGTTAAGTTAGTGTTAAAAGCCCCAACTCCGTGCCGATAACGGTCGGGAGTGGGGTGGGGGTGGTGGGGGGTTGTTGACGGGCGATCCGAGCACCCCCTTCACGTCCGGGGACAGGCCCGTACGGTTGGGGGGCGTGGTTCAGCGCCGACACACTGGGTTAAAGACAGGTTAAAAACAGTAGAGACAGGTTAAAAACATTGTGCACTGTGTAGATGGGGGCTCCCTCCGTCCCCGGGGGTCAACCCGGGTACTGGGGGAGCCCGGGACGTCATAGGGCATCCCGCACATTCACAGGTAGGCTGCCACCGGGCAGCTGTAGACGAGTTTGGCTGCGGCACGGAGCAGGCTCCAGCTCTGCTGGTGCCGCAGCGCCAGGCTTCGGACGCACAGTGGGAGTCCCAGACTGGTTAGACTACTGGTGACTGGTGCGAAGTGGGCCGAGCACTCTCTACAGTTAAATAAGATATGGTGGAAGGATATCGCTCCTCCGCATACACAAGGCTTGGCTACAAACATGGTCCGCCAGCAGTCCACGCGTAGCCGGTACATGATTCGGGCGAGGTATGTGGGTACTCCGGGGAAGAAGACTCCGTCTCTGCTAGGAGGGGAGGCATCGAGCCACTCTTTGGCCGTGGCCTGGGCTCGAAAGTCTTCTTCCCGTTTCCTCCACACCCGTCGGGACAGTTTCGAGTAGATGTCGGCTAATCCGAGTTTCAGTTCTAGGGTTTGGATTCCAGTCGCCTGGCTCCTCTCTTGGCTGCCCTGTCCGCCATCTCGTTGCCCGAGAGGCAGACATGTGCTGGCACCCACTGGAAACGGACCTCCGTTCCGCGGGTGATCAGTTGGTGCACTACCGTCCCGATTTCCAGCACGAGATCCTCTCGAGCGCTGGTGGAATCGGAACGGATGGAGGAGAGCGCAGACCTGGAATCACTACAGATTACTATTGCACATGGTGGTGTACGTACTTCACTGATGTGCTGGAGCGCCATCAGAATGGCTGTCAGCTCAGCAGTGAAGATGGATACAGGTGGTAGGGAGAAGGACTTCCTTAGGCTGTGGAACTCAGGAATGGCAAAGGCGGCTCCAGCGGAGCCGTCCTCGAGCACTGAGCCGTCTGTAAAAATCTGAAGAAACTGTGAATATTTATTTTCTAGTAACTCATTCGTTATGCAGGCTTGGAAAGAGGGGCTCTGGTCCCTCGTCAGTCCCGCCACCTCCACCTCCACCTCCGCCCTTTCCATCAGCCAGGGGGGGTAGGGATGAAGGGGTCTGTTTGCCGCCGAGGCGTCGTCCAATCCCGCTCCCTCGACCAAGTCGGCGACCAGGTCGCAGATGGAGGAGCAGTGGGAGACCCGGGTGGGGCCTCGGAAGGACACACTCACCTCTTCGACAGTGGAATTGTTAACAGTTTGACTGCGGAATACATACTTCGCAGTCATGAGTTGGATCTGGTCTCTCAGTGGTAGTAGCCCGGCATCCCGGTACACCAGACTGTGAGGCACGGACTGCGGTAGCCCGAGGGCCAGTCGCAGAGCCCGGACCTCGATAGCGGTCAGACGCTTCAAGCCTGTCTCGGTGATGCTGGGCATGGCCTCCAGGCCGTAGACTAGTCGCGAGCGTACCAAGCTCCTCACCAGCGACACAAGCAGCTTAGGTGGGTTCGCCCAGGGCTGTGTGCTGAGCACCTTGATTACATTCAAGGCGCGGGAGGCGTTGCGGGCGTTGTGATCCACGTGGCGGTTGTACCGCTGAAAAACGACCCCTAAGTACTTTACTTGGTCGGCCGGAAAAACATGTTCATCGTTCACCTTTATCGATATGTCATCGATACGTCGTGAGCAGATATGGAAGGGCAGAAAGACTGTTTTCTGGGTAGATAGGGTGAAACCGTTCACTTGCATGAATCGGATCACCCCGTCCACAGCTTCCTGAAAGGTTTTCATGCTGATTGCCATGTTTCTGTTGTTCTCTTTGTGGGGCCTTCTGATGTGGGTGTCCAGCCATATAGCCAGGTCGTCGGCGTACATGGTTAGCACTACCTTCCCCTGCACACAGCTTTCCACATCATGGACCATGATATTAAACAGTAGTGGTGCGATGACAGATCCCTGCGGCACTCCCATATCTATCTGCTTGGCAGCGGACATGGCCCCCTTCCATCTGACCTGCAACGAACGACCCGTTAAAAACGTTTTAATATAGTTAAAGATCTTGCCTGAGAGGCCTATCTTCTGAAGCTTCTGTAGCAGCCGTGCGTGCCACACCTGGTCGTAGGCGCGGGAGATGTCAAAGAAGCACGACAGGAGAACCTTTCTCCTCCCCATCGCTCTCCCGACGTGCTCCCCCAACTTCACCAGGTGGTCGGTGACACCCCGCCCCCGTCGGAAGCCGGCCTGGCACGCAGGAAACACTTTCTTCGTTTCACAGAAGTACTCCAGTCGGCGCTTGATCACCCTCTCGTACACTTTGCCCAAGTGCGACGTGAGGGAGATGGGCCGGTAGCTGGCGATCTCCTTCTTTGCTTTCCCTTGCTTATGGATGGGTACAACGACGGCGTGTTTCCACTCAGCAGGAATCGTACCCCCGTCCCAGCACCTCTGGAAGAAGCCGAGTAGAGTCTTAAGAAAAGACTCAGGCACCTCCCTCAGCATCTGGTACGAGACGACGTCCAGCCCGGTGGACACTTTCACTTTCTTGATCGAGGCTAGCGCCCGTTTCAGCTCAGTGCAGGTCAAAGGGGAGTTGACCGGTAAGCTGTCGTCCGCCGCCGGATCGGAGTAGACTGCCTCCCTTTCGCGTCGGAACTGACGCATGTCGGCGGGGAGCTTTTCACAGTTGCTGGCCTCGGCGAAGGCTTCCGCGAAGGCGTCCGCCTTGGCCTGGTCAGTGGTGTAGACCCGATTGCCTCTGTGCAGGTCAAAGTTGGGGGCAACATACTGCTGCTTCATCTTTTTGATTTTCTTCCAAACAGAGCCAAGGTCTGTTTTACCGGCTGAAACAGAATCCGAGAAAGCTAACCAGTAGTCTTTCTTGGCCTGGGCTGTAACCTTGTTACAATTCCTGTTGGCTAGTTTCATTTCTTCGTGTGTTTCAGTCGTTTGGTTTCTGCAGTAGATTTTGTACAGCTTTCGTTTGGTTCGGACGGCCTCCTCGCAGTCTTCGTTCCACCAGGGGTTGCTTCCCGGCCGTGCCCTGCCGCCGCTGGTGGTGGGTATGGCAACCCTGGCCGCTTCCAGAAGCGACGAGACTATCCAATGTGACCGGCTATAGAGGGTTTCATACATCTACACCGTCATTCCATCTATAATTTTATTCTTTAACATTCCGGTTACTATACATTCACCACTGAGATAGTGGGCCGGCACGGGGTGTGTGTGTGTGTGTGTGTGTGTGTGTGTGTGTGGCTTGCTTGTTTAGCGTACGCGAGTAAGGTATAAATCACTAAATTATAAATATAAAAAAACACGATCTGAAGCTGATCTGCCTCTCATGGTCTGCTCCTTTTACGTATTTGCAGTTGATGTTTTTTTGTTGTTTTCAGAACGCCAGCAGTCAATTCTTTTTCAAAATTTTCCTCACAACATAGACTGCATTGCACTGGATGCCGATTTCCAAAATTACTTCAATCACTGAGAAAACAAAACGAGTCAAAAAAGTTGAAACCGACTTGAAAAGGTCTGTCATGTACTGTTCTTTGTGTGTGTGTGTGTGTGTGTGTGTGTGTGTGTGTGTGTGTGGTGTGTGTGTGTGTGTGTGTGTGTGTGTGTGTGTGTGTTCTTCAGTTTCTCTCTTTTATTTTATTTTTATTTTTTAATTATCATTTTATTTCACTGCATGGTAAAAAGTTAGTTTGTAAACTGGAACGTTTTTCCGAATGGCTTTTTTTTTTTTAATCGTCAATACGTGTACACGCTGGCATAATGAGTTAAACCCGCATACAGAGAGACAAACATTTTTTTAAACAATTTTTTTTATATTCGGTTATGATAGCTATTGATACAATCATTATTATAATGGGTGGACGTTGATGCGCGAAAAAACAAACAAACAAACCAACCAGGTAGAGAGTTTCTGCTCCCGGTAACTGATGTCGCTCAGTTTTTATTGTTGATTTGTCCGCATTAAAAATAAATAAAACATAAACAGATATATTATAATATAAAACAACAATGCTGGAATGAAAAAGAGAACTCTAAAGACAAAATATCCTGTCTTCCTCTCACTTATTTTTCAAACCATGAGAGAAATCTGGTGTATCTACTGAACAAGAACTGAAAAGGAGTCAATGCTGCGTAAGCTACTAATAAACAAACGAAAACAAAACGAAACAAAAACAAACCAAAAAAAAGCTCAGAATAATCTGAAGTTATTATATAGCAGATACCTTCAAAATTGAACGGGCATTGTGGTAGGTATGATCTAAGTGTAAAATGCACTTTAAAATCGAAACAATCTCAACCCTCCCCACCGACATTAGCTACAGAAAGTTACGGTTACGCGCTGGCCGGAAGAGTGGAGTGCCTGTCCGCCAACCACCCGCCCGTTGCGCCACTCCGTTTACAGGCTTATCGTGACACGGATTGCTCACTTGGCTATCCCCTTGCTGTATACATTATAGTATCCTGCTCAGAGAATCATTACCTGTTTCACCCACGTTACGCACAGGCAGAATAACACGTCATCAGATGTCTGTGGTTCCACCCCGTGGCAACCGTGGCTACGATCTGTCAAAGAGGTCTGCCGCATGTATGTGTGTGGGTGTCCGGGGAGGTTGGCTAGACTAGAGGGATGTGCTTTCTGCTCTGATAATTTGTATTATGGCTTCATCAGTCTTTGTTCGGTTGTTGTTGTTGCCTTTGCTTCAGTTTTTTCTTTTTCTTTATACTCGCATCCAATATGTGTTTATCGTGTCATTATCACACTGGTTAAAATGCTTTTGATGTTGTTCTGATTTTCTTTTTACAAGTTTTGTATTTTTATTAATGAGCCTCAGTAGTTTTAGCTGTATTGCCCTGTGACTGAGGAATGAGTACCCGCGGTACTGCCGGATTTGGCTATTGACTTGGAATCTTCACCGAGTTACCGCAGCACGGCCAAAGTAGGCCGTACTGTAGTGACTGGCAGTCAGTGATATAATTATATCAGTCACAGTCGGCGACGCCACTCGGATAACTTGACTCAAACCGAGTAATTAGGCGGCCTAGGCCTACCACTGAGTATCAGTCGCGTTGTCACAGTCTTTGACCCATGTCCACATAGACCTAATCAGTGTCGCGTCACAAACTCCATACGGCATACAGTCACCGAGTAGGGCTGCCCGGACTTGACTAAACCCCGACTCTAACTGAAGGAGGCCATATTTATCAGTTAGTGTATAGGTTACTGAGAGTCTTGTCCCTAATATGTTATTATTAATATGTCAGCCCGGCATCTCAGGAGAACATTAAGCCCTCTCCGTGAAGTCAAGGCGCTCCGCGGGCCAAAACGAACATGCGCCGTCCTCAGTGCTAAGAGTAATTAGTGGCGTTGACTAGCCCGGGCAGCGGCATGCACCGCTCGGATGACTCACCGGCGGGAGGCAGTAAGCCACACAAAACAAAACTTCGGCTACCTGAAAGCCATTGCACTATGCTAAACCTTCAGACTAGACTAGCCCTGCCGATATAGTCAGCCGTCGTTCATGCCAGTTTTACACACACACGGCACACACACACACCGTGGCACAGCACACTGACTGACTGATACTGATTGATGTAGCACTAAGTAGCACAACACTGACCTTCTCACCACACGTACGGCGCTCAAACGATCAGTGTGAAGTTACGCAAAATGCAAGACAGCGGCATGCAAGCATAACAGCATTCTTCCCACCTGTCATTCCCGGGTCAGTCAGTGTAGAATTTGATCATAACGGGGAATTTTCACCCACTTTATTTAACAAGATGACGATCTTACTGCTTGATTTAATTGGGCAGGAACTGATGAAGCACTATGTTTTTCTTCAGTTGATGCGGAGTGACGTCCGTCTATTGCCTGCCTCAGTAGGCCTATATGTGTGTGTGTGTGTGTGTGTGTGTGTGTGTGTGTGTGCAGTTGTGTGCCGTCCATCGCGCGCGTGTGCGTGTGTGTGTGTGTGAAGTGATGATAAAGATATTGCCGGAATGAAGTTTTGTTGTGAGTGTTTATGTAATTAGTAGGGTTCATTGTGCTCAAGGTTGTGTATATATTTTGTTGACCTAGTTTTTATATTTGGCGCTTCGGGCCTTGAAAATATCTTCCACATTTTATTATTCAGTTGTTAAGTGCCCTGCATGGGTACCGCGGACACAGCTCAGTCACCGACATTCACGTTTTTTTCAGCTAAAGATCCAAAGCTATGTGTCAAGAATGAGATTCTTGACCTGTTTAATGTCATTGCTTTAATTAATGAGTCAATTGAGATGAGTTAATCAACTGTTTGTAATTAAGTATAATTTATGTCTCTAATTTCCCAATGTTTCCAACGTATACATGTGTGACCATCAGTGGTCTCCGTAAATTAAAGTGATAGCGGACAAGTGAGCGACAGCTCAGTCACCAGTGGTAACAAAAAAAATGTGTTCCTCGTTATTCTCGTGCTCTACAATCCACGAATTATCCGTTTTGCACGCCGAGGAATGTGCTGCTGTGAGTCGGAACGTTGTGAAAGGATTGGCCAACCCAAACCGTGATAACTGTTTGTTTGATGTGATCGGCCAATCAAATATGTCAAACATTTTACCCAGCAAAGTAGATATACTCAAGGTGCAGAGGACTGAAGTGGAACGGAGAAGAGAAGACGTATTTTAGTTTAGGGCGTAGTGCCAAAAGTGTTTTGTAGTTAGTCTTCTGTGACACCAGTTGGCACAACCTGAGAGGACTGTGACGTTCCTTAATTATTCGTTTTCCGAAAAGTAAGATCAGGCGACCGGGGCGGTTCTACCGGACTTGGGGCTGCAGAGACTGCTACATCCTTCATGGGCTCTGGAGTCATCGAGTCGCATGGGAGGTGAGGTATCAAGTTCCGTCCTCGTCAGTCTGGGGTAGTCGTCAGCTGACAGGGAGCTGCCGTTTTGCTCGACCCCAGAGTGCGTCTGTCTTCTTCGTCTGCCTTCGTCTTCATCACTCTGGGGTAGTTGTCAGCTGAAGGAGAGCTGCTGCTCTGCTCCACCCCAGAGTGCGTCTGTCTTCGTATGTTTTTGTCTTCGTCTATTTCCATCTTCGCCCGCCTACGTTTTCGTCTTCGACTGTCTCTGTGGTAGTGCCACGGTGGTATGTACGTTAACAGTGTGTGCAGTATTTCACGCGGTATGACTAAAGGCCTTTGATGTTACCCCATAACTAACCTCGAGTTTTAGTCGTGTGTTTCCACGCTTTAGGTTTACGCATTTGTATTGACGTCTTATCAGTTCAGTGGTAGTACTGAACAGTTTAAAAAATGAGTTGAAGTACATATTATTATTTGGTATCATGTTATTGTTGTGTTGAAATAAATAGATTTAAAAAAAAAAAGTAGTTTCAGAGGAAACAGTGACAGATATGAATAAGCGTATGAAAGCGTAGACTGTGTGAATCATATATATTGCGTATATTTACAATACTAGCTTTTGCTTATATAGACAGACAGGAGTCACTGAGAGAGTGAATGAGGGTAAAGTTTGTATTGTGAAACTGTGGAAGATTTTTCTTGCGTAGGTCAGAATGTAGTTTACACATAATAATATGCATGCTTCGTATACTCAGTGCCAGGAATTACGCTCTTCTTATTTTAACATAGTCAATCACCCAGTTCATTCGACTACATTTTCACCCAGTCTTTTTCCAGCAGGAATGACGGGAACAATGAATCAGATGTATATCATACGATTGACTAATAAACAAAAACAAATTCTTAATGAAGATGTCAGTTTGTTTAAAAATGACTTTAAAATTACTAGTCGAGTTTTGATACATTTAGACCTTCAATGTTTACAATAGATACATCTGGGCGAGCCATGCATATTGTTGACTGAAAGCTTGATGAATAAAATTTGTTTTAACTTTCATCAGAATGATCACAAAACAACACGTTGTGCGTGAATCCCGTTTAGAGTGTGGGCCTATCGGTTTTTAAGCCTGAGTGCGTGTGCCCCATAGTCCTCGCTGCATGCCGCAACGTGTTGCTACGTACGCGCGCACACACACACACACACACACACACACACACACACACACACACACCACTTTGGTCTTCGGTAATACATATTTATTTACTTGATCGCTTTTATATAGCGCCTTTCTATGTATGCTCTCGAGCAGACTCACTGTGCTCTTGTCGCATGTGATTCTGAATAAGAGACTGTGCCTTTTATAGCGCGTTTTGAATATCCACCGAAGTGGCCTACAGCGCTACTTGTTGCATGGCTGGTGCCACGTGAAGCGGCTGCTATATTGGCGCACGTTCTGTGTACACCATACAACCGTGCACCTGTTTACAGTGTCACTTCATTCGAAGCCACATACGTAGGGTGCATGTGGGTTTAGCTGTAACCTGCCACCTTCACTTTTGACAGAATGACACGGATCTTTTACATGCTACTGAGGTAAAACGGGAGGGACTCGAACCCGGCACTTTTCGATCACGAGGCCGGCGCTCTACCACTGAGCTATACCGCACCCAGTAGCTCCCATGGTACTGAGTCAGGTTGTTCTTCTTCTTTACTTTTCTTTATGAACGTGAGGATAAAAACGTCATTCATTAAAATAATGACGAGAACAGATAACGCGAAGCAAAACCTATACATGTTAAGCAGCAAGCTGAGTCAACGACGTAACATGCAGAGTAAGCATTGCTCGATGACGTACGATGTGCGTTGGAGTCGGAGGGTACGGAACTCCATTCAGTAGAAGCAGAGTTACTGATTTTTGACCTACCCCTCCTCCCGTACTAATGATTTGTGAAACGGTCACAGCGTTGGCGAAGCAGGTCTCGTTGCATCTCAGTTTCAGTGACCTGCGTCGGCTGAGAAAGCATTGTTGACATCGAAGTTTGCGAAAATTTTAATTTGACGGTCATTCTCTTTGTCCGGTTCGCGACTGTCCTGAAAAGAAGAAGAATTGAGAAGAAAAGTGAACAACAGACAGTATGTTTTGGCCTGTCACGGCAGTCTTCATCAAGCTTTGTGGCGAGACGGCTGAAAACCAGTGGGGATGGATTTAACCGGAAACAGTAGTCGCTTTCATGATTAATAATAATAATGGAAATTTGTAAAGCGCCTACCCTGCGTCTCAAAGCGCTGAACAAGCATAATATAATACACATAATGATGACAATTTTTATCAGCAATTTAACAAAAAGCTAACACATAATGCAGACATCAACAAGGGTTCAAGCATAACTATGTAAAAGATGGACGCGCGAGCGCGCGCGCACACACACACACACACACACACACACACACACACACACACACACACACACACACCGTAACGACTCAGTGATGAGGGTGAAGGACATATTCTGAGAAGATTGTGTTTAAAAATTTGCTTTTGAAGGAAGAGAGAGTAGCAGAGTGCCTGATGTCTTGGGGGAGATTGTTCCAGATGTGGGGGCCAAAATGTGAGACGTGCGAAAGCCATGGGTTTTGCGGTTGAAGCGTTGGAGTTTGAGTATGCGTGTGTCTGGCGAAGAGCGATGATTGAGTAAACGTTCATACTGCTTGACTGCTTGTTAGTTGGAAGTTATTTTGTGTGTGGCCATTTGTTTGTTGGACTTTTTGACTTAAACGCATTCTTTAAAAAAAAAAAAACAGTAAATCATGCATGTGAGAAACTAATTTCTGTACCTAGAGACGAATAACATTCTCAGTGATGCCTTACGGAAAGGGGGACGCTTGAGAAAAGTAGATACTGGAAAGCAAGCTGGTATTCAGGTAGAGAAGAGTGGGCCATGGTCATTAGATAAAGAAAAACGGAGTATAATTCTCTCTCTCTCTCTCTCTCTCTCTCTCTCTCTCTCTCTCTCTCTCTCTCTCTCTCTCTCTCTCTCTCTCTCTCTCTCTCTCTCTCTCTCGCCTTCCTTCACTTGTTCCCCGTTCCTCTTTTTGGCGGTACCCTTATCCGCGCCTTCCACTGACAACTGCCATGAGGTACCGCGGACGCAGAAATGTAGGTCCTTTCTGGTACCCAGGACTATAAACGGTTGTGTGTTAGCCAAGAACAGGTCCGGAACAATACAGTTTTACATGCGTCATCTTGCCACGATTACTGACGATCTTCCTAGCTCTAGTAATGTTTACCTTCACGGCGCAGCTAAACTTCTTGGAAAAAGGAGTGTGTTTTGAACAGTAAGTCGGACTCAGCTTGCGGATTTCATCTATTTCGCTTCACTCGGATATGACCTTCACGGTTGACTGGGCGTGTATATCAAATATGTATCATCTAGATCTAGTTTTGCCTAACAGCCCACTCTGTAGTTTGTTGCTGATTTTGTCGTTTCTCTTCATAGCCCCAGTTACCCGAAGACCATGCTCACGCAAACGGCTACCGAACCGTACCGGAACCGGCTCATTCTTTTCAGTCCGGGGCTGGTGCCAGCAACGACTGTTGCTGACTGAATTCTGTTCCGCACGTGTGTGACAGTGATGTAACGATCCACACTTCCGGCACCCTTCCTTAGAGGAAGGTTGTGGTAAGCCAGTGCCTGGAGTTTGGTAACGAGTGTGCTGTCGGGTCGTTACTCGGAGGACGCCCACTGCGGAGTAGGTCAGAAACAGTTCCAGTCGTCTGGTAGTGATACAACCAGAACTAACTGAACATTCTATCATGACATTCCAAATCGTTTTGCTCATTTTTGCAGACGTTCCGCTTTCCGACATGAACAGCTCGAAACCTCCGATTTTGCGACGTGCGAGGCATCATTCCAGAAGCTTTCTTTTGAACGAAATGAGTGGCAACAGCAAAACGGATTGTCAGTGGACACTTTTAACACCTTTTTTGTTTTTGTTGTTATTGTGATCAGCACGTGAATTTTGATAAACCGCCAGCACAATCAATAATTTCACACCCTCAGACTTTAAAGATCAGCGAACTGTGATGAGTCATGCACTCAGGCAAGACTATATGACGGTGAACCGGTTTGGCCTAGCTGGTAAGCAACCGCGGAAGGACCTCGGTTCGAATCTGCTTCGGCTCTCCTCTCAGTTTCAGTCTCTTCAAAAGTTGTGGTCGCTGGACGCTGTCTTGTGACTTTGTCCCTCACAGTTAATGAAACATTGAAATGGCTCTCATCACTGCCCATCTCAGTTAGATGCAGGAGTCATTATGCCGGTGGTGACAATGTAACGAGAGGTATATAATCTTCCCTCTTCCCCCATCTCCATACCGCCTTCCGCCCCCCCCCCCCCCCCCCCCTCCTTTCTCCCCGTCCCTAATAAGCCTTATGGTTTCTACCATGTTTACTTATTTACTTGCTTACCTACTTACTTACTTACTTTATGACCGTAACCTACGGGTTTCCGTAATTGTCAGAAATGCTCCAATGTCAAGTTACAACTTGGAAAAAGAAAAGAAAAGAAAAAACGATAATAAGACTGGTATATTACTTTTGTGTTGAGAGTCTATTAACTTGTCAGACCTACGAAACCAGAGGTTCCGACACACCGACAAAGACAGTCAAATCCACGGCCTCTATGCATGATGAGCAAATAAAGTTCAAGGCGGATAGCTCCTACTCCGTCTTCGCCGTCTGTTGGTCATGAGGTGTCTTGATGCGTGAATAATCACAGTTTTTGTCAACAGTTTGTGGTTTTCACCGACTGGAACGTGCGTCGGTCAGTACGAGTGCTCGTTTTTTCCTCAGCAGTACTGGTAGCATTTGTCGGTCAGTAACGGCAGCATCAGAGCCGCCTTTTTTTATTTTATTGAACGTGGAAAAATGAGTCTCAGTCTAACGAGGCCGGCCAGACAGCTCTGCGCTTCGCGCATGTCGATTTTTTTCAGCGTGTGGTCACCGAGTCAACGGCATTTATAAACACGAGTAGGGGGAATATTTGCTCATCGTGCATGTGGGCCCATTTTATTATATACCCACTCATCATATCCAAGACAGCGTTATTAGGCTATGGTCAGACCTCAGTGGCGCTGGTCGGCTGAGTCAGGATAATGCTGGGGCGGGGCGCTCTTTCACGCTGGAGTTTATGAGGTGGCGTGACGTTCTCCAGCCCGCAGCAAAGCGCGCGGCACGTCGCTGCCTCCACGTGGCACTTGTAACTGCAATCGGCCCAGCAGCCACGGAGACAGCTTTGCTTTTCGGGCGTTGGGGGCTTATTCAGAGTGAAGACGGTGAAGTCTTTACCAACGGAGGTTACTTCCCAGTTATCCGCCGGTGACAATAAGAGCAAGTCTTTTTGTGTCACGGGCCTGGTGCATAAAACGAAAGCCCACGAAGAATAGTCACAATCATCATCATAATGGTACATTTATATAGTGCCTGTACCCTACGACCCAAGGCCCTTTACAATGACAACATCCAAGAGATAAAAGAAAAGTCACGATCACAGAAGAAAGGACAAGTGCAAGGGAGAATTTCAACGGCATCCGAGTCCGGAGAAATGTGAGAAAAGGTCGGCCGCGTTTTGAGGTTGCCTTTGAAAAAACACACAGGGTAGTACAGTGTGACAGAGTAACTTGATGAGGCAATTCACGGGTTTGCTTGTGTGTGTGTGTCTGTCTGTGCGTGCGCGCGCGTGTGTTTGTGTGTGTGTGTGTGTGTGATGTGCGCGCGTGTATGCGTGTGTGTACGTGTGCATATAAACTCTCTCAGCTTAATGAGATGGAACTTTGTGTGAAGATTCCTTGGGACACTAGGGTAGTTTTACAGGGTCAGCTCCATCAACTTTTACCTGATTGTCTTTTTCCTACTTTGCACTGTTTTCTAATTACATTCTTGAAGTTTGATTCCTTCTATAATTCCTCTAATCATGACTAAGAGATTTAATCCTTTAATTTGATAATTCGTTTCCCATTTCCAACAAAAACTATTCCACAGGGATACAGAGTGCGACACCAAAGCACAGATACTTTGACTGAAAAAACACTGAATGACAGACAGGTTTCAAGTACTCACATGGACAGACACAACTTACACACCGTGAATCACGGAGAGGGAATTATCCATCTGAATGGTTTATTCCATACATCACTGAAAAAAATGTCTAAAGATTGAAGTAAAATACCATACACGCATAGAAACAAATACAATACTCAAAGTGAATGATCATACCTGTATCTTTCCGAGGTTTAGTAGAGAGAAAAAAAGATAGTCCAAGAGAAAACCGAAATTAAAATCCAAGTCGTGTGACAGTCCAAAAAATAACACAGTAATAGAGCAGAGTTTGGGTGCCAGTGAATTAGTCCTGGGCGGAGTTAGGAGCAAGCAGTTTACTCAATCCTAAGCGGAGTTTTGGTGCCAGTAGATTGGTCCTGGGTGGAGTGCGGCGTTCGGAAAAGTTGTCATCCTTTATACTATTTCTTATTATTAACTGACGTCAGTATGACGTCTGTTTCCTAACAACCTCCATTCTTCAACTATTTTCGCTGATTCACCCCAGCCTAAGAACATAAATTCCTATACTATTCTTCCTAATATTACTACGCTTGGTGCGCTCCATCATAGTTCCTTAACTACCTCTTTCTTATGACTATTTCTCTGCCGAACGCTTGAGGGGACCTTCACGCGGTACGCCATTCCTTACCACATATCGGTCAATACCAATAACTTATATAAAACAAATAGTTCCCTCGAAACCTGTAACTGGGGCAAACATTTGATCGTGACCATTAGGCACTCCGTGTTCTGCTTTTGTTAATAATAATAATGGAAATTTGTAAAGCGCCTACCCTGCGGCTCAAGGCGCTGAACAAGCATACGCACATAATGTACATCGAGATGGAAATGTTATCCAAAAAAATAAATACGTATATATCGACAAGTGTTTAAGCATAATTATGCAAAAGATGCACACACACACGCACGCACGCGCGCGCGCGCGCGCGCACACACACAGTACAGAATGATAGGAGTGATGGACAATGTGGTTTAACTGAAATATTCTGAGAAGAGAAATGTCTTAGTGGCTTTTGAAGGAAGAGAGAGTAGCACTCGCCTGATGTCTTGGGGGAGATTGTTCCAGATGTGGGGGCCAAAGTGTGAGAAAGTGCGAAAGCCATGGGTTTTGCAGTTGAAGCGTTGGATTTTGAGCATGCGTGTGTCTGACGAAGAGCGGAGAGAGCGGGAAGGACTGTAAAGGTGTAGCAGCTCAGAAAGATAAGAGGGAGCGGAACCTGTGATTGCGTTGTAACATATGCAAGCAGTTTTGTATTTTAGACCTAATCTTGACTGACCGGTCTTATCTAATCCCATTTTCGCCCACTGGACTTGCCTCCCTGGCAAAGGGGGAAACTTAATACTTTATCGTCCTTATTCCTAGCACTATTAACACTTAGTCATTCTACCTATTTATCTCAAACAGTCACTCGGCTATACCCATAATTTGTGACCCAAAACCAATCCAGCTACCATATTCCTAGTATTATTTTATATATTATTTATATATTAAAATCATATTTTTACTCTGTAATAGTAGTATCAGCTATAGTGTGGGCAACGCCTCTTTCGCTAGTTCACACAAAACCGTCAAGTTTATCGAAGCGAACAAACGAGTCTCTCCGTTTGTCGGGTAGCTCCGTGAGTGAGTGATTAGCACGGCTAGGTGATCGGAAGGTTGCGGGTTCAATGTTCGATGAAACCCAATTTTTCTTTCCCTTCTTTGTAGGCTACATGCAACACTAATATTATTGACAATGTCGAACCTTTTCTCTTCTTTTGTCTTCAAAAATCAAATCTTGGTGCAACCTAAATGTTCTGTTCTCCACAAGAGAACGTCTCCCGTGGAACGGTATCGGTATATCTTAAAGGGGAACAAGAGCTGAGATGCCCCGTCCCTAATAAGCCTGGTGGTTTCTGTGGACTTTCTGTGGACCTACTTAGCAGATAAACATGTTTACACATTTTCTACGTTTTTAGGCCAGCTTGCATCTCAATGCAAGCTGGCCTAAAAACGTAGAAAATGTGCAAACATGTTTATCTGCAGGCTTTACCTGGCTGGTCTATCAATATTTATACAAAGTACTTTTTTGCTTCGACTTTAAGCTTCTCGGGGCACAGCCATATTGGTTCGCTCTTTGTCAATGAAGAGCAGAAAAAGCTTGGTTAGTGACGTATTTCATACTTTTTTGGCCACATATTCCGGCCTTTTTTGTGACGTCACTGATACAGATTGCTGAACACAAAATTGCAGCGCTCATGGTTGTGTTTTAGCGACCGTCAAACGTCGATTTTTAACAAATGCGAGTGACTAACTGCTCCGGCTATGGATTATAGAGCGCGTGGTGCTTCTTTGCTTCGGCCCTCTTTAACTAAGGCGGATCAACTTCCACTGAATGAAGCGAGAACCTCACTCACTGTCCTGACACACATCCGTTTTTGTTTGGAGAGGACTGAGGGGATGAAGTTAAATGGACCGGGAGGACATACGTGCTACTGCGGTAACACATGGGGGGGGGGGGGGGGGGGGGGGATACCGAAAAAAAGAGTTGGCACAGAAATAAAGTTGACCATGGAGAAGAAAATGTTCCAGCTGTTGGTGAACCCGCTACCTTTCGATCACGAGTACGGCGCTCTAACCACTGAGCTACCCCCAGTCCCCACTCGATTGAAACAAGGTTGCCATTTATTGAACTGTGTTTGCTGACTATAGTGACTCACACCTATGACTGCATGGCATAAAAAGCACACTTCTTCCCACTATAATGTTCAGTATTTTTGGCACGAATTATTTTATGCTACATTATGATATGCTACATACTTAAATTCGACATTCTTTTGCAAGTTGACTGCCGGTGTGAGACACGTAGAGTCCACATTCATCTGACTTTGTTCTGTTGGCTCCTGGTCTCTGGGAGACGTATCGAGGGACACTCTTTTGACATCTACCGTGTGGGAACCGCGACGAGGCTGCACCAGAACGCCAGTGCTGAAAATGAACAGAAACAAAGAACTGATCATGTGTATTAGAAAAACGGGATGTTCTGCTTCTATTTCTTCACAAAAGTAAACTGGCGTGCTTGAGCTGTCCGGCTTTATAACCACCTTTTCATTGTCGGGACCTGGCAGTGACAGACCATTCCTGGCCAAACGTGAGAGCACGGCCAGTTCGTTCAAGCGCCACTGTCGTGTGGAACGTAGCAGGCACAAAACCATGTTAACGTCACGCCGAACCCCGAGTGCCCAAAAGGCCGAAGGAGTCGCATCAGCCATGGACATAACGAATTACTTTATGTGGGTCCATGCCATCAGCTAAGTAGGCGCTGTTCGAACGTCTGTGTACAGCGCCGTTACGCGCGTGGCATTAATCAGGTCAAAGCTCACGCAGGTTTTGGCATGGACTTGCAAATACATCTATGGATTTTCGGCTCAAACCCAGTCCCAGACCACCCCATCACTGTCGAAGCGTCCAGATGTGGCAGACCATTGATCATTACCACTGCAAGGAATTGAATAACGCCGTCATTTCCAGGGGTCCCTGCTAGAATCCATTATACTACGTAAATCCTTGTCTCTGCATTTGTTCCTTCACACTTTGACTACTGCAATTTTCTCCTCTCTGGCTGTCCTCCATATCTCTTAAGCAAACTACAGAAATTCAAAACAACGCTGCTCGCCTTAAACTGACCACACCTCTCCTCATCTTCTCTCCACTGGCTGCCGATTGATTCACGAATAGAACACAGGCTGGCTTCTCTGTTCTACAACTGCCTCAACTCGACCGCTCTTGGCTACTTGACTGACCCAGTTGGCCAACTACGCTTCTCTTCAGATACTTCCATTCTTTGTCAGATACTTCCATTCTTTGTCTTTTCTCTATGCGCACTCACTCGCTTGGTCAGAGACTATCTTGCTGCACCGTCTATCCGGAACAGTCTCCGTTGCAAAGTTAGGTTGTCAAACACACTCACATCTTTCAAATAATCCGTGGAATTTCATCTCCTCAAGCTGTCCTAGTGACTGTATTGTGTGTGTGTGTGTGCGTGTGCGTGCGTGCGTGCATGCGTGTGTGCGTGCGTGCGCGCGCTCGTGTGTGTGTGTGAGAGTGCTGTGGCAACACAATCAATTGTGCCATTCACACAAAAAAATTAAATTGGTAATTATTTTATCATCAGTCAGGGATGTACATATGTAACCTGATACTTACGACAACTTTCTCACCGGCACAATACCGGACTGCAAAGTAAAACAGAACCTTATGAGCGCTCTGTCTCTGTCTGTCTCTCTGTCTGTCTGTCTTCTCTCTCTCTCTCTCTCTCTCTCTCTCTCTCTCCTCTCTCTCTCTCTCTCTCTCTCTCTCTCTCTCTCTCTCAAATAAAAATTAATATTAAAAATTGAAAAACAGACTTTTAGTCGTAACTTTGGACTGTCCCCTGACAACGAAAACTGGAAAATGAAACTTTCCGTTGTAACTTTGAAATCTCCAAGTAACACTAAAAACTGGAAAATTTGACTTTGCCTTGTAACTTTGGACTGTCACGTAATACTAACAGATGGAAAATTAAACTTTCCGTTGTAACTTTGGACCGTCACATGACACTGAAAAGTGGAAAATTAGACTTTCCGTTTTAACTTTGTACTCTCCCATAATACTGAAACTGGTAATTTTGACTTTATGTTGTAACTTGGGACTCTCCCGTAATACTGACAGTTGGAAAATTAGACTTTCTGTTGTAATTTTGGACTCTCCCATGACACTGAAAGTTGGAAAATTAGATTCTCTGTTGTAACTTTGGACTCTCCCGTGACATTGAAAACTGACCAAGATTATGGAACTTGTGTAAATCGGTCAATTCCAGCTGACGTTATCATCACGCGTATTTGATAGATTTTGTTTCTTTATTTGAAGAAGAAGAAAAAAAGCGGGGAGCACGTTTTTTGTGTGTGCAAAATCAGGAAACGTGTCAGATGTATTCCACAAAAACACACTAGTGACAACAAGAGCCATGTATGTGATTTTGACAATGCATATGATAGTGAGTGCACGAACGTCAGTTGGATAAGATTTTATCGCTGACGCGGATTTTTAGACCGTTCTTCTAACCATCCACTCTCAAGATAATTGTCTCCCTTGAACGAAGTCAGTATTTGACAGCAATACCCCATTCCACAAAGAAGGTTGAAAAAATTCAAAGTCGGACAACATCCATAGAACTTAGCTAAAATGTGAGGCACGGAAGTAAAATTTACCCCCCAGTCCCCAAAAGATATCTTTCTATGAAATATACACAGTCAAATTACATGTATATTTTTCACACGTGTCTAATCGCAAGATCAGATCCAAATAACAATTGTGAAATGTAAGAAATGCCACCAAGACGCACTCTATGCACTAGATCTTTTTCTGGATCTCCCACTTTTTCGTACTCGCATTTGGACCGTCAGGTCAAAAGTATTCAAAAATATTTGTCATTTTGTCCTTTCTGCACGTGGATGTTTCCTGTTTACGTGCGACACGTTCACACATTGTTTGATTCGGTTAGACAAGAAGAGGCCTGCTTTCTTGCAAGAGTCCAGGCGAGATCAAGAGGAGGGAGGTGAGCTGGACTGTCAAGAGAGACCAGGAGAGATCAAGAGCAGGGAAGTTGAGCTGGGCTTAGAAAGTTGGACTTCTTTTGCTTCAGTTGTTCCTCAACAGCTGTGCTACGGACGTTGTCCTTGTGACTGCTCCGCACAGCAGTTGCGTAGTACACTAGTTGCTGTGCAGTGGCGAGGTCCCCACTGTTGTTCTGGCGGTGGTGCATGGCCTCCTCGGTCTTTCCGGGTCGGATTGGGCTCACCCATTCTTTCTCCCGGGGCCCCCCCCCCCCCCCCCCCCCCCACCCAACATGTTAACTTTAACCACTGTAGCCATAAAATCAACCAAAGATGGTACTTGAAAAAAGTGCAAAACTCCCCCAGTTAGTCTCGGAGAAACGAAAGCCAGTCTTAAAGTTCTTGCCGAGTCCGGATATAATTTTTATATATCAATTACTCCCCCTTCAATGCATGCCAAACTCATAAAAGCCATTTATGCTTAACAGTCACACAGACTTGATCGGTTAAGAATTTACCCAGCAAATTTACCTTTTTAACGGCGCTATGACTTTGCAGGTTTTGTTGTTGTTGTTTGTTTGTCTAAACTTTGACAGGATGAGAACATAGCCAGAAATACAACTTTCAGTGTCATCTGCATGAAGCCGCTGTGACCTTAAAATGTGGTGAAAATCACCAAAATCGAACACAGTTTAAAACTGAACAGGTAGGCATACTAAGGCCGCACAAAATTGGGTATTTATAAAGTTTTAATGTCTAAGAAAATCGGACCGTTAATGCTTGTAGGCCTGCGATCGGATAGCGAGTAATAACATGCTCTCTGTATTTGTGCTTTGTTTCGTTTCGTTTTTATGCCAGTTACACACACACACACACACACACACACACACACACACACACACACACACACACACACACACCGCGCGAGCGCGTACACATTTATGCATACGCACTAACATGCACGCACACGTACGCATGCTCAATCCACCCACACGCACAAACATAAACTCTTCTGATGCACACACATTGGCGCACGAGCATACATAGAACACACATACGTACGTACGCACGCACGCACTCACACACACACACACACACCACCACACACACACACACACACACACACACACACACACACACACACACACACACACACCTCCTTCCAGTTCTTACCGGGTCGAATGTTCCGTTCTTGATAGGTTTCACGACGATCTTTGGGACCTGGTGATTTAAGGAAGCGTCGCCCAAGGCCAGCGAGAGACGGCGAGGAACCTCTTTACCGTCAAACACAGCGTTCTGCTCCGACAGATCAGGCCACGTGCTTTCTGTCACCCCGCTTTCGTCGTCCTTGTCTGCAAAGCGTGGTGAACGTCAGCTTATAGTCAGCTCTTGCAGAGGATGCGCACATGAATATAAGTTATGTACCAAGTGCACGAGATTTATTTAGGTGGGAATTACAACTGCATGGATATTCGTGAATTCGGCTAGAGAGTCCAGTGTTTGAAGTTCAGTGTTCCGGTTGGAACCCTAAGGGCCGAGTCAGTTGAAATCTGGAGCTGTGGTTCAACGCTGTTCGTGCATAAATCAGTTTCAGGAAAGAGGCACCTAGAATTTGCGAAATACAAATGTAATAAAGCAAAGTGATTATAAATAAAATGGATCATTTTCGGCTATACTGATGCAACCGTAAGACACGAAAATCTAGTTGCATCATAACTGTCAACTCAAAACATGACCCGACCGTCCAGTGCTTGTCGCTCCCATTACTTCCAGCTTTGTCATTGACCCGGAAAAGGGTATTACGTTTTCACGACGACAAACCAGCCTAACTCATTTTAATG
Source organism: Alviniconcha marisindica (assembly GCA_018857735.1). Lineage (NCBI taxonomy): Eukaryota > Metazoa > Mollusca > Gastropoda > Provannidae > Alviniconcha > Alviniconcha marisindica. The sequence goes on from JABMCL010002836.1 coordinate 807,730, forward strand.
CCTCTTAGCAGGTCTTCGTGCAGTATATATGTTCAAGCTCTGGTTCTCTTTATCATCAGTGATAGCGTGTTTGAGTCATATATATGTGACTATATTCTGACCAACTCCAGGATTTAAAGAGAGAACCTGGATCCTCTGCAAAAAGGGACCTTGATTTGTGTCCACAATACCCCCTCCCAATGCGTGATGAACACAGGAGAGGGAGAGCATCTTGGACAGTGCGTACGATCGGCAAACAGGGCGGCGTGTACAATTTGCAATACCTGTTATCGGCATATACGGAGGCGTGTAGAGTCGTCGTTCCATTCTCACCCAGTTGACGTCGGCAAAAAATGGATGCGACTTCATCACTTTCTCCGAGTCATCTTCATACCCAAGACGTCTCTTCTGATTCTTCCTCAGCAGCTGTGTCGATGGGGCTTTCGTTAGTGTCGTCTGCGTCATCGTCATTACCACCGCCATCAACCACCACACCACCAGCGTCATCATCATCATCATCAAATCGCCACCATCCTCATTAAATCATCAGCATCATTGTTCTTAGATCTCCGATGCACTTGATTTACGTGAGCTGCAGGCTGGCATTTTTGGAAAGAAGCAAACTAGGTTAAGCATCTTGTTCTACCAACGGTCTGTCACCGGTAATTACATTTGTGAAAGAAGTAAATTAATTTTGTAAAGTCCTTTGTGGATCTTGTGTCCCTATAAGTGGCTATAAACAAAAACGACAAAAGAGTCAGCACAGAATGCTGACCCTGGAGAAGAATATTTTCTCGCCGCTCCTGCCGGGACTCGAACACGCGACCTTTTGATCACGAGTTCGGCGCTTTACTACTGAGCTATCGCCACTCCCCAAAAGATTTATACAAAAGGAGTACTGTTCTGCTTCGAAGTCCAGCTCCTCGAAGCGCTGTCATGTTGGTTTGTCTTAATACCAGTGAACTGTACAAAAGGCTTAGCACGTGACGTGTTTGATACTTTCCCACACATTCCGGTCTTGGTCATGACGTCACCGATACAAACTGCTGGGCACAAAATGGCGGCACTCGCGGCCGTGTTTTTACGATGTCGACTTATAATAAACAGGACGAAAAGCTGAATCAAAAACTGCTGTGTATCTCTGTTTTAGTCCGTTACTGTCAGTAAGCCCCTGACGCTTCATCGCTTCGTTTGCCCTTTAAAGGCCTCTCACATTAGGCAGACGCACATACACGGGGTGATCCTCCGTTTGTAGGTGAGTAATTGCTGTTGACAACGTCTTAATCAACAACAAAAGTTGGGTGAATTACCCAGTTACTCCTAAATTTGCCGATACATTTGGTGCAACGTACCTCTTTGCAGAGATCCACAGTGGTGTTTGCATTTAGATTGTTGTTGTATTTCTCCTTTTCTATTGTCACAGCCTTGAAAATGTCAACCCGTGTCTTCCCCTTAAAGGGCAACTGAAAGGGAAAGTGTTGAAATCAGACAGGTGTGCGTGTGTGTTTGAACATTTTTTAATTATTGTCTTTTTGTATCCAGTTATGTGTCTGTTTGAAAGCTGCTCATGACGGATTACTTGGCTAACTCACTTATCGACGATTGACCGCAGCGTCTCTCTCTCTCTCTCTCTCTCTCTCTCTCTCTCTCTCTCTCTCTCTCTCTCTCTCTCTCTCTCTCTCTCTCTCTCAAATTATATATTCTACTGCAAAACATTTACCACCACCACTTGACAGACGCATTGTGATAATGATACCTCTGTGACCTCTGTTGAAATGAATACGCAAATGGGGAGTGTTTCTTCTCCTTCTGTTTCTTTTCTCTTAAACAAGGTTTTATAATGGATATCTCAACCTGGGTTGCCGTTAGGCTAGTTGTAATATGGGTGCGTTTTGGGTTAGTGTTCTACAGTTGCAATGCTTCCTGCGTGGAAGGCGCAAAAGATCTGCATCTTGGCTGTGACAGTTGCATGTGTATACACGAGTGATAGAGGCTGAGCCTCGAACGCCAAACGGAGGACGAAGCAACACATTACCTCCCCATGAACCAGAGCATAGAGAATCAGTCCCATTGACCAGTAATCCACTGCTTTGTTGTATGGAGTATTCTGGTGCATCTGCAAAAACATGCAGGTGCGTACATAACTGAATTGACGAAGAACAGTAGAGAGAGAGAAAAAGAAGAAGAAAATCGCCATGCTGTCGGGGCCTTTTAAGACTGATTTGCAATTATGAGGCAGACAATTTCGAAAGCCTGTCAGATTCAGAACATAATCCCACTAATGATTTTCTTGAACCTCTAGACGCATATTATTTGCAATCGATCATGCATTATTGTTTTGATAAAATCATTAGGATAATATTTCAGCATTAAGATTAATATAGGTAAAAACATTTTTGTTTAAAACAGTAGATACGAAAGGCCCATATCTTATTCAGTCACTGGAAGAGGAGCAACAACTGCAACGGAAAGGTGAAGAGGTTTAAGCGATGTCAAAGGACTAAAAGAAGAAGAACAACAAAAAGTGCAGAACAATAACAAAAGCAGTGGGACCTCAATTTTTTTTTGTTTAAAAAAAAAAAAAAAAGTAAATAAAAAATATATAAAAACTACAAAAAACGCTGACTGTTGGGCGATTCAGGCGGGGTTGTCAACTCCCTTGACTTTTGCCCGGCATTTGCCAGGTATCAAGTCCCTTGGATGGTTTTACTTCCGGTGCGTACTTTCTTCACAGTGGAAGGCGGTGACAGTGAATTTGCGAATTTTACACTGCCAACTTTAAAGGCATTTTTGGAGGCCGGTAGTCATAATGCGTCTGGCAATAAGCAATAACTTGTTGTTCGTGCTATAGGATGCTCCAAAACGCATTTTTTCTGCGAACTCGCGATCTTCTGGTCAGCCAAAAAACGACGCAAAGACACTTATTTTCCCCACCCTCCATCCCCTTTCCACGGTAGTTTTTGCAGCTGCAACAGTATTGGCATTTGTATTGCTTCGCGATTCTAGGTTTAACTTCCACTGTTATACACAGCGTGAAGCAACGCCTACTCAGAAATCGGCCCGGAAGTGCGCTGCGACCTCTCGCGACTTCTTGCGCGAAAGATTACAAAGCGCATTCACTCTACCAAACTAGCTTCGCTGAATCGCCCAATAAGCAGCGATAAAAATTTACAACAATTATGTCAAACGCCTTTTATTAGGACAAGAAAAAGACGAATTTTCAGTACACACTGCTTTTATATCAGCGCGACAGGTAGTTATTCCACATCGAAACAGTGAGAAATGAGCAAAACTCCAGGAACCGTATCCAGGACGACTGACTAAATCATTTAGTCTCTGGTTGCTTCAAATTCCCTGATTAAGAATGAACATTTTAATTCCCGAAGCGGTAAAAAGCCTAACCGCCGGTCCCAACCTGGTCTCAGTGTATCTGCCGAGATTTGCAGTGATACATGTTCTAAAGTCTACGTGTTATAGTCGCATCCAAGATGGCGTCCTTCATTCTGCAAAATTAGACGGATAAAAAAAATAATAACCATCCTGAGAACTCGTATATTCAGGCATCGTACGCAGTCGCTTGAGCGATACAATGACGTATAACTAAATAAAAAGTTTCGTTCCCGAAGAAATGACATTTTAGAAATAACATCCGAAATATAAGACTATATCAAACTTGCCAATCGACGAGAAATTTTGCCACCCGTCTTACAGGTGCTTCCTACACTCAGATTCCTCCATGTTTCTCGAATTTCATCCATGTCACGTTTTCGGGTATTTTTCCACACCGAGAACTGTTTTACGCATGCGTATATACAAGATTTGCGATTTTGCAAACACAGTGTTTTACTGAGTAATAGACCGGCGGCTAGCTATTATGTGGTTTGTCCGTAACTGATGCCGAATGCAAAGGTAGTGATCGGTTTAAGAGCCTGGTGCCTAACGCCAGGATACTTGTATTAGGCACCTGTATATTACACATTTTACAGACAAACGGTGAAAAAAATTACAGAAACAATCATACATAATTCATAATGCTAACGCTGAATTAAACAAAATGCGCATCTGATTACCTCTGGGGCCATTTCCTTGAGAATTCCCACTACCTCAAACTTGTTAGAATCCTTCCAGTTCATTTTGCTTAGGCCGAAGTCAATGATGCGCACATGACCATCGCTCTTAAGCATCACGTTCTTCAGCCTCAGGTCTCTGTCAAAGAAAACTCGCACTGCCAAATCGGACGTGTGTAGTTGCTCTCTCTCTCTCTCTCTCTCTCTCTCTCTCTCTCTCTCTCTCTCTCTCTCTCTCTCTCTCTACTCATTAGTAGCTTAGTAAGGACTAGTTGTTAGACTGACAGGTTTTTGACTAAACCTAAACTACAGTCCTTGTAAAGTTTCCCGCGAGTTCTCTCTCTCTCTCTCTCTCTCCTCTCTCTCTCTCTCTCTCTCTCTCTCTCTCTCTCTCTCTCTCTCTCTCTCTCATGTGTATACGTGCATTTTTGCTAATAAATGAAAGCATTTGTACATTCGCTTTTTTGTGTGTGATTACTAGGAACACATATCTACGTTTTTCTGTCAGTTTGTTCATTGGCTATTAAGTCCAAAGGTAAAGCTGATTCCTGAACATTGATATGACATGACATTTTCCTCTTCTCTCCGTCTCCTAAAATAAGCAGTTTGCCGTTACTGAGAGTCAGCTTGTTGCAGGTTATACAGGTCAGATTAAAGGCACCCTTTACACCATCTTCAGCCAGCATAACCGATGTGTGCACACTGAAAACAATGACAAACATGTCCTGTTTGGGAATTTTATGCGTAAAGTCGGTCTTAATAAATATAGCTTTGCCAGTCTGATTAATAATGATCTCTTCGGTCACTTTGGTTCTTAATATTAAAATAACCGGGTATCCACGCCCAAATCTTTGGCGATTTGTCCTGCATTTATTTCTGTTCTTGCAACGAGGCTGATCAGATGGGTCCCGCAGCATCCGCTGATGCTCCCCATGAAAAACAAAACAAAAAAACATCCGTAAGTGACGGCAGTTTCTTCTCCCAGTTTCTGCAGGTCGCGACTCTTCGCAGTAAACAGTGGTCGACGACAGGGTCAGGGTATAAACTGCCCAGCCAATCAGTGGTCAGCTTCTGCCACTTCACCAAGACCTCGCGCAACAAGACTTGCCATGTGTAACAGAAACACCAGCTCAAGATCCGTAAGGCTAAATTTACGAGGTTTTCAACAAACTTTATTCGACAACGTAAACATTCACTTTGTACTAAGCATCATCACATTTCTGGGCACACGAAGAAAGAAAGAGAGACGCTCTGTTGAGAGAGGACGAGGGCGGCAACACGTAGGTCGGATCACTGCCAAGGCAGCCTTAGTCATAGCTCAGTACCTGATTTATTCTCACAGTGGAGGACAGCTGCCCGATTTCCTAACTTCAAAACACGTGAAAGGTTCAAAAGAACGCTATAGGGACGGCAGTGAACCTTAACCTGATCAGCCGAATTCAATAATTTAACCACCAGTGTTTGTTTGGCCTTCGAAAGTGGTCAGGGGAGGGGTACCAGGGTGGCACTCAGTGAACCCACCAGGATTTCGAGGTTATGGGAAATCAAACTTTGTTATGATTGGTGTGAATCTGTGAATTAGCCTATTTGGCACAATGACATGCTTCTTGTGCATATCGCCCTGATATAACCGTAACGGTTGACTGGGCGTAAAACACCGACTTGCTTACTTCCTTCCTTGTGCATTTGTTGCTTAGCAGGCGAATACTAACAATAGAGACTTGCATTGTTATATCGTTGTTGCATGGGTGTCATACTGATGATGACTGAACCAACACCAACAAATGCTCCTTGTACTTGTAACTTGGTGACATAACATTCATTCTTATGTCTTCTACCAAGAGCAATCGCCCTGATGTAACCGTGCGGTTGACAGGGCGTTGGAAATTAATTATCTACCAACAACAAAATATTCTTGTTACTCAACACCACACCACTGACAGACGGAATGACTGAATGACCTGCTCCCGTACAGATCAACGACAGTGCATTTCGCTCATCAACAAAACAACAATAGAAAAGAAAGCACAGGGAATAAAATGTTCCTAAAAGTAGGAAAACAGTGGACGATGCACAAAAGTATGCTGTACCTTCACGATGTGATCGTGCATGGTAATTTCTCGATCACGCCATCGCTACTTTAAGTGACTGTGGTCCCGAGTTAACTTCAGCCGACGTGGAGTTCATAGTAGGTATGCTACAGGACCGCTTCTTCTGCTTTATTCCACAGAGAGCGCGCAGTACCTGACGGTAACGAGACGACATCCACAAATAGACAAAAAAATTCACGGCGCTGTTGACAGCACTGCATACGGTTCCTATAATGTGGGCTGAGATGCAGATATTGGAATAGCGACCTCCTGGGGAAAAATCGGGAATCAATAATCTAACTAAGGTTACTGATACCAGAGGTGCTGTGCATGTTATGTAGATACACGACAAAAAAACAAGAACGGGCGTCAGTGCCACGTGTTGGTGACTTCCAAACAATTCCTCGCGCCATTTGGCGGCTATTTTGAGCTTGATGACCGTTATGGCAGTGGTGACGGAAACGACAATAAAAGAGGCGAGAGGAATGATGAAGGGGAGGAGAGCGACGAGAATAAAGTCAAAGACCACTTTGTTGTCAACGTAGAGCTCACTGGCGACGATGTTCCAATGAATCTGTCCGCTTTTTGTGTCCTGGACAGTCTCTGTAGTGTACGCAAAAGGCTGAATCAATTGAGCAAGCTGAGTTCCCATCACGATGGCTGCCAGAATCCACCCCATTGTGCACGTGCGCATGAGTGCGTCGATATGCAGAGGGCGAACAACACAGAAGCAGCGTTCCATAGCAATCACCATACTGATGCAGCCCGACGCCGCCTTGAAGCCCCAGCCCACGCCCAGGCAGTAGATCAGGCTCTTGGCGTAATACTCGGCTCCAACGACTTCGTCAACAAAAGAGACAACTGTACTTGCCGCCTGAATTATCAGCACGATCAGATAGAGCATGTCGACGACAGCCAAGCAGAACAGACACAGGTTCATGCGATCACTGAGCCCCTGTCGCCAGAACACCATGCAGCTCAGTACGTTGGTGGGGACACCGACCAGAAAGAGCACAGGGTATAGGATGCAGTTGGAGACGATGCTGATGGTCGTGTACGTTTCAAGGCTGATCACGTTATTAGGGTTGTCCCACGGCAGAAACGCACCATTACTGACATCCGGAGAAGGAGACAGCGTTTCAGTGGTGAAGACGTTCGAGAGGCTCCGGGACGGCGGCGTTTGTGCAAATAATGCCGATATGTTTTTGGAAGCCCATGTCTCGCTGGAGGTCATAGCTGGAACCCCTGACATTTTCGTGGACTGCAAGAACATGAAACGTACGTTGGACAAAATAGTAGGCTAACCCAGCTCTAATATTCTAAGTTACAGTAGAAGAAATGTCATAATCAATTACCTGTCGTTAGACAATCTGTTAATTGTACATTTAAAAAAAGCCGATTTACCGGCATTACTTCAAAAATACTTAATAAACACACAACACACACACACACACACACACACACACACACACACACACACACACACACACACACACAAACAAACAAACAAAGTAAATACATTAACTAACTAACTAACCGTTTTCAGAAGAAGAAGAAAAATCCGTCGTCTGGCAGCACGAAAACCTTTGGGATTGTAAGAAAGCACACGTGTGAGTTTCCGTCTCACTGGTCCCCCAGTTTTGTCCACTATATATTGCCGACTCAGCGTGCGGAGCTTGCTGGCGCGTGGTCCTGCTGTGCTCGCTCACTGGCACCGTAAAAGGAGTTCGGTCGCTGTTTCGCTGAAATCGCATTTTTCAGAGCGAAAGGACATAACCCTTCCACAGTAATTCGGCTAAACAACCACCACGCCGCCAACAGTAACGATGGATTACCCGTCAGGCATCATACACGTACACACACTGTGAAAATGACAACGCCGGCTTAAGCTTGTTGCTGCATACGTCTGTGTGAAAGACAAGTAATGACATCCTGTCCGGATTATGATTGTATCAAGCAATGAATATCAGGATCCCGCATTCTTAATAAGCAACGAATGAGAGATCTTTTTCTTTTTTAACAACAACAACAAAACGAAGGCAAACAGGTGGGGGGGGGGGGGGGGGGGGAAACAAAAACGAAGGCAAACAGACTGGGAGGTCGAGAGAGAACAAAAAACAAGAAGAAAGGCAAACAGACTGGGAGGGGGGGGGGGGACAAAAATCAAAACAGAAGAATGGCAAACAGACTTGGGGTGTGGGGGGGGGGGGGACAAAAAAACAAGAAAGGCAAACAGACTGGGGGGGGGGGGTGGACAACGAAACGAAGGCAAGCAGACTAGGGGGGGGGGGGGGGGCTGTTTTAAATCCCCCATATCTTACCAGGGACTAAAGGAATAAACAACCTTGAAACCCGTAGAATATCAAAAACAAGATGGATGTTTTCAAACTTAGCAGCTACACAAAACGTTGTCAACAACTACATTTACCCCCCCCCCCCCCCCCCCAACACACACACACATACACATACCCGCCCTTCTCTCGATCCCTCATCCTATACGTGGAAAACAATCACCATGTGACAACTATCACGTCACAACAATGAAGATGTATGTCAGCTGAAGTCACACTAGACAGCACAATCGAAACTCATCCCCAGCATCAAGCCAAAAAGCGTACGAAAATCAGTTGCCAGCGACACATGAAATATCCGGAAGACCAACTTGCAAACTGCCGATAGGTACAGCCAGGTCATGTACGACTGACAACGCAATCAGCACGGGGCGCGGCACATCACGTTGTTTACAACGTCAGTTTTACCCGATGGGCTGAGCCTCGCAAGTGACAGTTGTCAGGTAGTAGTAATATGAGTCTTGTTGACAACGTTTTGTTTCCTTTTATTTTATATTTTATTATTTACTGTCACTCTTAAATAACGCCTCGCGTCAAATTGTTGGATCTGCTTGTATCCCAAGAAAACGCTGCGAGGCTCGCACCGATTGTGCTTTTCAAGGGGAGAGGAGACCATCCAGACTTCAGAAACTTTCTTTTCGAGATTGGAACCAGCTCCCACACTTAGAGACCATAGAACCCTCGCCCAAGGCATTCATGGGCAGCCTTGGCGGCCACTGCCAAATGTCACCCGCCATTTGCTGAATAACCTTTAGGAACTGTGTTTGTATAGCTGTAAACCTCAGACACCCACGAACCCTTCCAGTAGAGAGAAAATTATGAAATTTCGCGTGGAAGCTTAACTTGGCCACAATATCTCATTTCACATTCTTCTCTCTCTCTCTCTCTCTCTCTCTCTCTCTCTCTCTCTCTCTCTCTCTCTCTCTCTCTCTCTCCTTCTTCTTCTTCTTCGTCTTCTTCTTCTTCGTTTTTTATTCTTTTATTAAATATATACAGATATATAAAGTCACCTTGACCTAGATTTCATAAGTGTCCCACCGGTGGGTCTTTGGGTCAATAGCCATGAACCTTTTGTTAAGACAATAATTATCTTCTACACTCCTCAGTGTTCTGGACCCAAATATCACCAGAAGCCCGGGTGACTGATGTGCAAATCTTTTTTTTAAATTGATTACTTGAATAAGATCTGAAGAAGAAGGACAGAGGGAAAGATAGAAGGGGAAAAGAAAGAAGGCGTCTGGGTGAACGGTGTTAGTGGACCTACATGGGGCATGAGCGGGTGAC
>JABMCL010002836.1:822500-882500 GCA_018857735.1 Alviniconcha marisindica
TTCTAACAAAACTGTGACGTGAAATGAGGTCACGGTTATCGATAGTGGTGTGAACAGGCAGAGCTCAATGGAGGCTTCAAAGACTTCACTCAAACAGCGTCTGACAAAAATCTAAACCAAATGTTGCGGTTCTTGCTGAAACAGAAAATCCGTTGGTGAACTCCTTTAAATACAACCAGCTCAAGAAAAAGCATTATATTAAGAAACGAGTCCGTCGATTAAACAAACGATAATGACTCCGAACTTTGTGCAAAGCCTGTTTTGATGCCGATGTAACCTACATTACACGATTAGTCGCTGGACGGTAACATCACGGTCTGTGGTTTCCAATAGCAATCGTCGTACATGATGTGGTCATAATATGAACGTGACCGAAAGTAGATCATAGTCTTAAGGAAAACCTAGTACACAATGCTAAGCATTTATTTGCATTTTGCATTGACATCAGTAATGGTATACATGCCAACTCAAGTCATTAGGGGGGGATTGAAATGCACTGCACTGTGCAATTAATTAATAACTTATGGTGACTCCTCCTTCTCTTTTGTGTCAGTAGTCTGTTTCAAAGGTTTACGGAAGTCTGATGAGCGGGGTTTTAGTCTTGTTATTTTATGTAAAAAGCATCAGTCATTTTTTCGACAAATTAAGCTGGTTTCCGAATTTTCATATAGTATTCCTTATAATATGTCGATTTATTGATCACGTTTCTAGTCATCCTTCCCTAGTGAGCCCTAGCACGCGATTCGTACTGTTTGAAAACTGGCTATGAAACAGTACATAAACAGATATCGAATTCTTCGCACACAAAAAGTAGAATATTCAGAACTATCAGAACATCGCAATATTTAAAATTTCAACACTGTAATACCTCCTCCCATTTGTATCGCCTATTAATTAATGTGTTCGTACATCGAATGATCTAACAAAAAAAAATCCAGATAATTTTGACAAGTGGATCATTTTCGCGCTTATTCCTTTAAACGAACAGAGAATTAAAAAAAATGTAGAACTAGGAAAGCAGAATTCCTGGCAGCAGGCGGAGCACGCAGTGCTATATTCCGACCTACCTTATTCTCAAGAAATTAGCTTTTAAATCAGTGATGGAATTTCAGTAGACGCCATAATTTCTGCATCCGCTGTACTACACAGCAGAAAGAGTAGGAGGAAATGGCGTTGAACAAGAAGAAAAAGAAAAAGCAAACCGAGTAAGCTACTTGGTTTTTGCACCCAGTCCAAAAGTAAACCGAACGAACAAACAAACCAGGCACTTATCAAAATAATGAAATTCTGGTAACAAAGTGCCGCAAACGTGACTGCAATAAATAGTGCTTACGGCGGAGTACTTGGCGCGCAAAATAAAACATACTTACAATGGAGTAATAACTTCGCCAAAGAACTCGATCGATGTGAAAGAACTGTTTTGCTTGGATGTCGAGCTTTTCTTCCAAAGACTGAAGTCGCTGCTGCTGCTTGGTTTGGTTGTGAGTCACACGACCATATTCCTGGCAACGAGAAAGTTGAACCGTCAACAGAAAAAAGTGGTTTCTTTTCACAAGCGTTTCAAAAATCTTAAGTATTGAAAGACTTTTCACATGATACGAAAATTTCCACATGGTATGCTATAGCCGTCATACCTGTGTGTGTGTGTGTGGGGGGGGGGGGGGGGGGGGGGGTCGTGCGTGAACGTGTGTGCGCGCGCGCGCGCGCGGTGTGTGGTGTGTGTGTGTGTGTGTGTGTGTGTGTGTGTGTGTGTGTGTGTGTAAGAGCGTTTGTGTGCTCCTGTATGGGTGTCCGTGCTTGTGTGCGTGCCTGATTGCCTGTGTTAGTGCTAATGCTAGTGTGTGTGTGTGTGTGTGTGTGTGTGTGTGTGTGTGGTGTGGTGTGTGTGTGTGTGTGTGTTTCCCACATATATTAGTTTTACACACAAATAGTTTGTAACAGTAAAGCCACGACTGCTTTGGGTTAAGACGTTTTAAAAGGTTACATCATTGGTATCAGTGACTTTGTTCATCTCAAAGACTTGTGTACGCAAACATGACTTAGTTGCTGTAACATTTCCGTGCAGTTGCACCGTCACTTGGATTGCATTATGCGTTAATTATCGAACACATCATCCACAAGTGCCCATGACTTCTTGCTTATGTCACAATCTTTGCTTTCAGGTCTTGCGACCTTGGTCCCATCACGGCCATCACTGACATCATCAACACCTCCATACAGACCGCTATATTCCCATCCTCTTTCAAGATTGTCATCGTCCGCCCCCTTTTCAAACAGTCAAATCTTTACCCCAACCAGCTGAAGAACTACAGACCCGTTTCAGATCTGCTCTTCATATCCAAACTTCTGGACTGAAAAATCGTTCTTCGCCAGCGCAACCAGCATCTCACCTGCAACAACCTTCTTTCTCAAGTACAATCAGCATACCGTGCCGAGCAGACCATAGCAACGAAACAGCCCTCCTGAAAATCACTAACGACCTTCTCAACTTGCTTCTGATCGCAGTGAAATGCCCATTTTAACTCTGCTTGACCTTTCGGCCGCCTTCGATACCACTGACCACTCTATCCTCCTGCAGAGACTCCAGGACACATGTGGTATCCACCACACTGCCCCATCCTGGCTTCGCTCTTATATCCTCAACATAGTGTCCATCGACAACATCCGATCCAAACCAGCCAGACTATTCTGTGGAGTCCTACAGGGCTCAGTCCTTTTTACACTCTACGTCCAGCCGCCTTATCACATCATCGACCAACACAGCTTCATGCACCACTCCTTCGTCGATGAAATCCAGCTGTACAACCGCACCAGAACATCTCCTTCGAACAGTTTCCCAATGCACAGCCGATGCTAGCAACTGGATGACATTCAGCTCAGCAGCGACAAGACCGAAGCCGTGGTAGTCGGCACCAAACCCAAACCCAAACGTCCTCTGTTACTGTCCAATACCTCACGACTCATCGGAGTCACTCTTGACAATGCAACAAACCTCTACCGAACTTCCTACCTGTAAACTCCGCCGTACTTCCTACATCCTAAAGTACTTAACAGCTGATGATGCCTCTGCTAAACTCGTCACTTCTTCGATCCTCTCACGACTTGGTTACTGCAAATCTCTTTTCTCGGGTCTTCCTTCAACATACGTCGCCTGTACTAATCCAGAACAATGCAGCCTGACTCAGAAAGAAAGCAGGAAATGTCATTCCTCTCCTCCTTCATCTCTACTGGTTACCCGTTTCTGCCTGAATCCAATACAAAATCGAAATCCTATATTACAAGGATCCTAGTATGGCTGTTCACAAAACCTCACCCACATATATCTCCGACTGCCTGCAGTTCTATACTCTTTCAAGGACTCTCCTCTGACACCCTAACTTTCAAACTCGCACACACCAGACTGTTACGTCAACCACGGCCAGCCAGCTGTCTCTAGTCTCACCGGACCCTGCAACTGTCATTCTCTGCCCCAGTTACTTCGCCATACATCAACTCTATCAGCCTTCGTGTATTGCTTGTGTGTATAATAATGTAGATTATTTATGGCGTCCCATCTGGTAAAACCCCGGAGCGCTTACAAAGACATAAGAATATGCATGCAGGTTTCGTAGACCTGTGCGTGAAAATGCTGCGCATCCATTTAAACTCACATCATAAAAATCCGGAGTAAGCACCGGATATTCTTCTGCCCAAGGTGAAAACTCATCTTCTTTGAAGTTAATACTGGTCGAGGCCTCTGGCGGGGAGTGGTGCAGGTAGTGGTGAACATGATGATGGACGTGGGAAGTGTCCACGTCATCGCTGCTGTCGAACTGGTTCTCATTTGTCACAGTGACTGATACGTGTTTGAACAGGGACTCTGAATATAAGGAAATATCTGATAAGAAAGAGGGCCGACTGCATACGTCGGCTCCTGTTTTCGATGAAAATCTGGTACCACGCTTGGGCAAGCCCGACGCACGGCGTGCAGCGAGCAGGACGTCTGTAGACTGGCCAGCTGGTTGTGAATCTCTGTCGTTTTGCTGCCCTTCCGGGCCCACGCGTGGGCCGAGCACTGCTGCCCCGTAGGATGTGCCTGGGGCACCCTTTGAAAGACGAGAAAAACGTTAAACCAAATTCTCTCTCTCTCTCTCTCTCTCTCTCTCTCTCTCTCTCTCTCTCTCTCTCTCTCTCTCTCTCTCTCTCTCTCTCTCTCTCTCATACCAATCCCTAGGATTGGCCTTTTCAAGTCCAGCCTAGTATATTCTGGAAGTGGTTTTGGAACTCACTCACCAACTCTCAGATTTCCATCCAGCACTGAAACGTTGATATCCTTTCAACTTGGTGATTTCAACCTGTCTGCAACGTTCTACCTTACCGTGTTTCCCATTCTTCACGCATTCACCCACTAATAAGGTTTGCTACTATTGATTTCAAAGCCCTATATATCCATCCCCCATTCCGGCCCCTCTCTCTCACACCTTGTTAAGTTTGATGTCTAAACTTCATTTATTCCATGGGGAGTGTACCGGTGTGTCGCAAGCTTAGAAAATGTGTACATGTAGAATAGTTCTTTGTTTCGGCGTGGGCTGGATGTAAATAAAACATACATGCTTATCTGCTTAAGAATTTTATCATATGTCACTCTGTGTGTGTGTGTGTGTGTGTGTGTGTGTGTGTGTGTGTGTGTGTGTGTGTGTGTGTGTGTGTGTGTGGTGTGTGTGTTGTGTGGTGTGGTGTGTGTGTGTGTGTGGTGTGTTGTGTGTGTTGTGTGTGTGTGTGTGTGTTGTATGTTGTGTGGTTGTGTGTGTGTGTGTGTGTGTGTGTGTGTGTGTGTGTGTGTGTGTGTGTGTGTGTCTGTTGATGTGTGTTTGTGTGTGTGTGTGTGTGTGTGTGTGTGTGTGTGTGGTGTGTGTGTGTGTGTGTGTGTGTGTGTGAAAGTTATATGTCTTTTTGTTTTTTGAGCGCCTCATAGATCTTATAAAAAATTATAAAACATTATAGGGCCTGTATATGTATCAGAACATCAAACGTGTTTAATCTTTAACAAAGATTGTAAGACTAGTCTTTTGCGTAAAATCTTCATCACTGAGTCACTGACTGAGATCGAAGTGTCGAAAAGCAAGTAGGCCTAATTGATTATTGAGCATTATATTTAGGTCTGGGAGGCCTTAAAACAATCAGATCAGATAAAATCGAAAGAGAAAACCGCCTCCATAAAGAACCTATTGAGTACACCAGTATCCCAAGGAGCCGAATAAGAATTTTGTTTCCCCCAAAGGATTATCAAAAATTTGATCATGGTTGAGGGCTGGTGAGGTTGCAGACAAAATTTAATATTCTCAAACGAATTAAATACAATTATTTTGTAAGGTGTTGTTTTCAAGGTGTTGTTTTCAAAACTTACTGAAATCTTTGCGAGGGAACCGTATGTATACAACATGTACATATCCCAAACTGCAGTTTCGTTTCATTATGACCAGGTTTTGTGCGCCCATAGACAGGGAGCTATCCCTATAGCTCAGTGGCAGAGCGCCGGACTTTTGATCGAAAGGAGCGGCGGGGGAATTTTTTTCTCTCGAGTCAATTTTATTCATTTACATGTTACTTTGATGTATGTTTCAAAGCAAAGTTCTTTTTAAGGACAATAAAGTATTACCTTATCTTAACCTTCTGTGCTGAGTCTTAGGCTTATTTCGGTATCCGTTCCGTCCCCGTGTTACCGCAGTAGCACGTAAAAAATCTTAATGACTCTGCCAAAAGTGTAGGTGGCAGGTTATAGCTGAACACAGATGCGCTCTACGTATGCGGCTTCAAATAAAGTGACACTGTACACTGGTGCATGGTCGTATGGTGTATGTACAGAACGTGCGCCCAGACGGCAGCAGCCGGTTTCACATGGCACCAGCCATGTAACAACCGAACATCGCTGCAGATACACTACTTCTGTGCGTATTCAAAAACACGCTGTGTAACACGACTGTCACTCATTCAGAGTCGCACACGACTAGAGCTCAATGGGTCTGCTCTGAAGCAGAGAATAGCTTTGTGTAAGTCCCATTGTGGTACGCTTATGGATCATCTGGAGATAAAGCGCTCGACAAGTGTTCATATAAATAAGGAGTCTGTATGTAGTGTTGTTAATGTTGGTTTCCCTTGTGTGTCATTTCCACCACTGTTAATTATCGCTACAAGTAAAACATTACAAATGCAACAACAACAACAACAACAAAAAGTGCAAACTAAGAATGGCAGATTGAACAAAGACAAATGTAAGTCGATTTTACCGGACTCTTGGCGGATTTCCCTTTTGGACTTGCTGGTCTGTCACTGCAACAATTCATCAGTTCAGTTAAGACGACCTTCCATGCCAACATTATAAAACGCACAGCTGCATGCTGCACGCAGCTCCTCTTTTCTACATTTCACCTATCTACAACCGACACAACGCTGGCGCCCCCAAATAATATACACTGCGTGGACTAAACGGATGCGAGAGAATGTATGAAAGCCCAAACACGTCTGATTCACTGTTATAATGCAGAGTTTCACACGTTCTGAAGTCATCATAGGAACCTGCATCCATCAGTCGTGGCGACGAGCAGGGTGAGCTATTCTATTCCGCGGGTAAACTGTCAGCCAAAACTGGCGCAATTAAAATGTAGGGAGATTTTATTTTATTTTTATTTTTTATTTTTTATTTTTATTTTTTAAGGGAGGTCTAAGTTAGGACAAGGAAGAAATTCCTGGTAGTAGCCGTCGCATGCATGGCTATGTTCCGACTTACTCCAGGCTTTTCTCAGCTGATATTTTGAATGTAACGGCTTTGTGCTCATCTGAGGAGAGGCGCAGATATCTCCTGTTCCAGTCGGTGGTGATCCTGGGAAAGAAAGACTATCTGTAGACAGCAGTTTTTGCTGGATCTACTCTATAACTCTGTGAGTTGTTTCTTGCTTGGTCTGTCACTATATTTGTTGTCTTGAAGTCCGTTGGGTTTCTAGGTTTGATCAGTCTTTTGGAACTTATGGGTGTCAAAAACCCTTTTGCATGGATTGCGGGGGTCAGCCCTCTAACTGTCTCGAAGAAGAGGGTCAGTCATTGCTGTTTCCTTCTATTTTGAAGCGACTGCAGTCCGAGGTCTCTCAGCATGTTGGTGTCACACCCAGGGGAGCGGTCTTTGTAATCAGTTTTAGTTGATGACGCGAGCTGCACGTCTCTGGATGTTTTCTAGCTTGTCAATGTCATTTTTCTTGTAGGGGTCCCAGACTACAGCGCTGTATTTCAAAGCAGAGCGGACAAGGGAGATGTAGGCCGTTCTCCTGCAGCTATTAGTATTAAACGATTACATGTGTGGTATATAAACACATTCATAAAAGTCATATTAGGATACATCTCTCTTCAGTGAAAAATACTTACAGTACGTTTTTGCTCTGTACGCGTGACATTCCCAAATCGACAAATCTGTCAGGGCTTTAAAATCCTTTGAAATGTCACCGACAAGTATCTGATCCAAACTTGAATACCAACAATGACAATATTCTGTTTCGTCATTTTTCACCTGACGTCACTGTCGGTGGATGCCCATTTTTGGCCCTTTTTTCTGGTCACGTCTAGCTTCTTCTTCTTCCAATAATATCCAGGATCAATGTCTTATCATTACTGATATTTTATTTATTTTATGGTGTGCGATAAAAAGGGGTGTGTGTGGGGGGGGGGGGGGGGGAAGAAGAAAAAAAAGGTCCTTCAGACGAGTGTTTTAGCATGGATTTTGGCTGGAAATGAGGTGTCACCAATTCTTGATAAGAAGTGCCAGTGGCTGAGTTGTTGGTTGTTGTTGTTTTTTGTTTGTTTTTATTGTCCGGGAGTCCTGTACATGTTATAAAAGAAAGAACAGCCAAAGACGAGTCAGATTGTGTGTGTGTGTGTGTGTGTGTGTGTGTGTGTGTGTGTGTGTGTGTGTGTGTGTGTGTGTGTGTGTGTGTGTGTGTGAGGAATGCAATGTTACGATTATATATTATTTTTGAGGTTTTATGTAAGCATTGTCATTGATCTTGTAAAGAGCGGTGAAATACGGCGCTATAGAAATCACCACTATTATTATATATTATTATTCGCAAGTGACCTTTTGGTTATTTTTCTCTTTGGGCTTGCTTATGTGAATGAACACTGTAGTGCAAACCAAATGTCCGCAGAAACTCTCACAAATTTAGTGTTTCATGTCATGTACACCTCCCCCCCCCCCCCCCCCCCCCCCCATAACGTAACACGTAACTAAAGCACCTTTCCGAGAGAATGTCACGGCGTTGTTTGCCAAAAACTGACGTGTCGCTGACTCGTACAGTGAGGCAATGAAGTGACAAATTTATGCGTTAGTGTTTCGCAACAGGCATGTACGTTCCAAGTCATATCTCGCTAGTAAAGTCGAAACTGCCCATTTCAATTTCCTGCGGTATGCCTGTGCGCATCGTGGGGGAACACCACCCAAAAAAATAGCGACAACGCCATTGGGAGACTTCTTGCTCTCCTCAGCAACAATTAGGCTCATAGTTCAGGAGCTGTGTGAGAGTCGAGGTGGCCGTCCTGGGCTGTCCGTCCTAACGAGCCTTATGGTTTCCGTGGACGTAAAGCATTGGTCTCAGCTTGTCCCTAATATGTCAACCGACATCCGAGGACAATAAGCAACACTACCTACAATTAGGCTGATTTGAAAGTACGGCCGGCATGTACGTTATTGTCATGTAAGTGATTCAGTTTTCTCGAAACTCAGTCCTGTAACCTTCGCACACTCCCAGCTCTGCCGGCGGAGTCACTGGAACACCCTGACGTGGCTGTCCACAACTAACCTCAGTCTTAGTTTCAGGCAACGAATTTTGCATGGTCACCCGCGTGTTTGCTTTTTTCTTTCTTTCTTTATCCAAGGATGTGGGTGGGTACATGGAAGCAGCGTTAGTCATTTCGTGCCAGATGCTGGTGATGCTATAATAGTTCACTGACGTTTCTTTTACCGAGAGACTGACATGGATATGTACGTGAAGGTTAATAAGGCTGGTGGTTTTCCGGCCGCTTTGAGTCAAACACATGACCGTACCAGCCATAATAAATCCGGTGACATGTTCACCACTGATATAACGTATGTGTCAGAATTGTACCTGCCGATTACTTGCTGCTTGAAATCATACTTCGTAAGCAGAGTCGCCGGCCTTGTCGCCGCGAGGTTTGTCTTACGCCGGCACTTAAAGGGATGCCGTGGCGGTTCTGTCAAGTCAGTTGTGTGAAATGTTTTCATAACTGATTTTTGTGAATAGTAACTGTCACTTTTTCAAGTAAATGAATTTTGTAACCAACTGGGCAAAACTGTAGCCTGTATTCCGTAAAGGTCGCAAACTAGACCTACGCTGCTCAGTCCCTCCCCCTTTTCTAGTCTCTTCACTGCTGTGATGATCACGGTATTGCCAAGCTAATTTTAAAATATGCAGTGCATATTTTCCGCAAGAGTAATTTACTTTCCTTTCTTTAAAAAAAGAAAGAAGTAAAAGAAAGAAAAAGAAGAAGAAGAAAAGAAAGAAAAAAAGGGGGGGGGGGGGGGGGGCGTCAAATAAAACTATTAAACTTTTTTCTTTTTTAACACTGAAGGCGGAACATCTCAGGGGAGATCACTCTCTACAGTCGGTCGAAAGCGGTCACGCGGTGAATGCACAAGCAAAACTTAAGCAGGCGTGTGGCACACAAGAGAAAACAAACGTACACAAATCTGTGCAGTTCCTTCCTTCCCTGAAATCAGCCAAGTACCCCATCTTATCCTGGGTGCACAAAAACGCGCCGTCTGCAGCAAATCGTTCTAAAAATTAATGACAGCCGCAGGAGCTTGTCGTCTGCTTCCGAATGGAGTTATTGCCCATATGGTCGTCTGCTCCCACTGTCCCAACACTGGAAGCTCAGTGTTTCGGGTAAACTAAAAATTAATGACAGCCGCGGGAACTTGTCGTCTGCTTCCGAATGGAGCTATTGCCCATATGGTCGTCTGCTCCCACTGTCCCAGCACTGGAAGCTCAGTGTTTCGGGTAAACGATGGCCATTTCTGCAGCCGTATCGAGCCATTGTTAGATCACACAGGACGCCATTGTCGAAGGGTTAGTTGCATACAAAAGTTATGTGTAAAATAGTATGGAGCTGGGTAGTCCACTTAATTATTGTGAAGGTGAGAGTTTACGTATAGCACTAGGATGACGACAGGCAGTCTCGAAAGGTATAATTATTACAATAATGCAAAGTGGCGGTTTAACAGGACAAAAAACTTCCAAAATCAAACGAAATAAAGCTGGTATGGAGTTATAAATAGGCACAGAGGCATTGAAATCGTCAGATAATAGTCTAAGATATGGCGTTGTGAGTGTCAGACTGTTTTATGACATCATGTCTCCTGTATATCACCCGGTTTACAATAGTATTACTCATGGCCCATTCTGTAAAAGACTCGACATCATCTCTTTGATATTATATATTCACATGTTTATTTTGTGTTTACTGTAAAGTGTATGCTTGTCATTACAGGCAATTTTCTCGCTCCTGCAGACCTTATATAGAATACGAAATTGCAGAACTGTTGAATAAACCACACTAACTATACACCATGATGACTGAAGATATGAATGAATAAATGGCCTTTTCTGACAGTAAATAACTGATGGTAATGACTAGTAACGTGCTTACAAAATTGATAACATAAAATATGTTCCATGGCAATTAGTCCAGTACAGATTATGTAGTCTAACTGTATATCTCATCAATGTCACGAAGGTCTTTGAACCAATCAGTCCAAACAATTTCACAACAGCTGAATAACTGCAAAGTTAGTCAAAGTTAGTCAGTACTCTGATTTTAAGGTAACTACTGTCAGCCACACCTCGGGATAATCAGACACTGTCATGATAAGCAACTGCACATTTCAAAACTTTTCACATATCCTTTCTCACCAGAGCCAACCCACACAGAATCATAAAACAGTTATTACATATAAATAATACATTATTACACAATTTCTTTAAGAATTAGCCCCTTCCATATTGCCTTATTAGAAAACAAAAAGTGAAGCATAAGGCTAGCACATGTTGGTATCATCAGCCATTGTGTCAGATTTATCAGTACCAGATTAATGGGGGAAAAAAGTGTGCGAAAATCAAAAGTGGTTTCCGTTTCCAGTAAACAATTTTCAGATCAAACCCTGCACCCCCAGCCTTCTCCCTCCCCCACCCCCCCACCCCCCACCCCCCAATCCATTTGATGACAGATATCAGTGCCATATTACAGCAAGCTATGCATACCACCTAACTACCATCAGCTGGTCAATAACAGCCATACAAAAAAGCCTGTCAATTAATGAAAAATACTGGGGAATTTTCTTGAAAAAATGTCAGGAAAATTAACCATCTGCATAAAAATTTCAAGACAGAGCAACAAGACTAGGTAGAAAAACGAGAGAGGAGAGAGGAAAGGGAAATAAAATGATAGCCCTGAGCAAGAGATTCTAGACAGGATGGTAACAACATGCATCCCCACCCTCCCTCCAGGGTAAATAACTGCAAAGGCTGAGACTACTGGGGGAGAATCTGAACAACATGTCACAAACCGCCACTGAATACCAGCAAAATCTGCAAATATATGTGCCACATACAAAGGATACATGTGCATACATGTATGTCACAAAGACTCAGTGGACCAAAGTCCAAGCTTCAGATATAAACACAATAATGAAATATTATGTTTTAACAACACAGATATCAGTCAACTTACCTACATGTAACTTGGCACATAACACCCAAACATGACAGCTCATACCTTTCTCTTCAAACTAAAAAAAGAAGAAGAAAAAAGTGTAATATTGTTTAGCAAGAAAACTTCTGTGTAACCAAACTTAATTTTAAATACTTTTATGGTATATACTCTATCATCATAAGTCACACTGTCTTGTTCAAACAATTGGATTGCTGTGCTCAAAGTCAAGGTCACAGTAAAGGTTCAATTTCAGTCAATGTTTCTCAGGGTGGGTTAGTTAATGTTTGGATTTTAATATCCTGTCATCCTCTCAGGATCACCACATGATGATGTTAGGATGATATCTCCTGAACAATAGAACCTTTGCAAAGAAGGTTGGTATGCTGGTGCATCATCATGAGCTAAAATGTTTGGGGAGGGGAGGAGTCACTATCTTCAAAGATAATGTCAGTGAGGGCTTGTATAATCTAAATATAGCTTTCTGCTATATCCTCTAAACAAATTATTCTTTTGCAACTAAACTTAGTTTGATGGTAGTTCATATAAGCTGTAGTGTCTTGTGAAAAGATGGAGTTACTGTGTTTACAGTCAAGATCATGATTAAAAATTTCAATTAGTGTTTGTCCAGTCAATATCTTCTGAATTATGATATCTTTTGCTACCAAACATGGTATGGTGATGCATTATCCTGAGCCAGAGTGCCATGCAAAAAGGTTGCTTTGCTATCTTCAAGGTCAAGGACACAGTGAGGGTTCCTAACAATGATAATAGGTCATTCTTGTAAAGTGCCATTCTCTAACTTGAGTTAAACACATTGCAGTGTGCAAACAACTCATTACAAAAAACATTTATATACAGTACAACACCAAAAAATAATAATTAAGTGTCACATTCTACCATAAATATGTCACATAGGGGGAAATGCATATATATGATGGCGAAAACAATGGCCTACAAACATAAACATCAACACCAGCACACAGACAACCACTAACAGGAAGCTCTCGCCCCCCCCCCCCCCCCCCCCCCGCCCCCACCCCCACCCTTGCCCCCACCCCCACCCTCTCTCTCTCAGTCCCTCTCACACAAACACACACACACTTGCACGCACGCACACACACACACACACACACACAACGCAAGCACATACAGGCACCAGTCTCCCATCACATCAAATAGTAAAAGTATGACAATTTCTGCTTTAGTCATCCTTTTGCAAGCAAACTTAGTTTGATAGAACAACAAATTATAAGTCAGAGTGTCTTGTGAAAAAATTGTATTTCTGTGTTTAAGGTCAAGGTCGCAGCATATTTTGAAAACCTCATTCAATGTTTACCATCCTGTATTTTCTGTAAAACAAACAGAACTTCTGGACCAAACTACTAGGTGTGTTGATGTACTGTTATTACCAGACTAAGTGGAAACAAACTGAGCACATATGAAAATAATACTGTGACTTACAGTGTGATCTAGGTACACAGTGGGAATAGCCGATTTTGCTCTGGAAGGTGACAAACTGTTTCTGTTTAATGTAACACAAATACTGTAATAAATATATGGTACTTTGCCCACCACACTGGAATTCTGGCATGAAGGCCAAATGCTCCATAGCCAATGTAGCACCGACCACTTTGGCCACAAGATTAAAGTTGTATTTGCTCGTACAGTCACAACATAAATAGTAACCACTCCTACACACACACACACACACACGTGCGCGCGTATTTTTGCACGTTTCATGCGCCGAGACAAATACAACACACACATGTGCAAGAGTGTGTACTATGTTTGTGTGTGCGTTGATCCACGTGCCGAAGTTTTCAGTTTGAGCTTCCTGTTACAGCGAGGCCCAGTCTGAGCATGCAGGAGCGTTTCGCCAGTCCAGCCGTGTGAACTACACCGAGTGGATCCAACGACGGTAGATGTTACAGGCACCTCTAGCTAATCCGTGATCAAGGTTGAAACGGAGAGGATTCCCGTGTCCTTTGCTGTCAGTTGTTTGACATTTGGGGTTGTTGTTTTTTACGCTTGACAACCAACCCGGACCTTTCTATTTTGATTTCGAACTTTTATGCAGACAAAATTGCACTTCAGTTCTTCAATACCTACCGCCAGGAAGTCGCAATCACTTGGTGCCTTTTGGTTATCGTCACTAGGTTATTAAATATCTCATGTGCGCCGATATGATGAAGTATTATTGTCTAGGAGTATCATGTCACCACGCAGAAGTCACGTTAGAAGGATAGGAAAACGCGGCCTCACCCACTCTTTCTGTGTTCCCGGCTGAGCTCGAGCCTTGTGTGCATGGCTGTTCGGCCGATGCTGATCCGCTATTCGGGCTGTGTTCGATCCGCAGCGTCTTCGGGAAGATCAGTTTTTCATTTCGACAGTTAATATAAACCACGCCAGACGTGACACTGAGGTTATTGTAGGTACTGAGTTTACCGCCCAGTTCTCGAGGAAGCCCCCACTCGGAGCGAATATTTGGACATTTCCCTCCCCCTTTTCCCATATCATTTTTTTGAAATATGATAATAATAATAATATAAACAAATTGCGGCGCACGCGGTATGTGCACTCGGGCGTGGAGGTGTCACAGCTGGCCCGCAACAATCACTAGGCGAAGTCAGTGCCGCACGATGGGCGAATGGCGGCAAACTTAGTAACACTAACAGCAAAAAGGACAAAAACCGTTTACCCCTGCTGGTGCCAGTATCTACCGAAAACAAGAATTATTGTGCCAACATCTGAACTGATCTACCTCGGTTACGTCGCCGCAACTCCGCTGATGAATTGCGTTTTTCCGCTTGGCACACTGCTTAGGCAGTTTCGATTAGTTGCCGGAAATGTCGCTTCTGTCACGTGTAGCCGGCCTAGTTGTAATTTGCTCTGAAATATTTTTGACAGTGGGGTCCCTTGAAAGTTAAATGCTTGTACCTATACGTTCAGGTTTTGATCACGAGCTGACGCAGCATCATGTTTGCGTGCATCACTTTCCCACGAGTGCTTTAAACATGTAGCATGGTTCATTAGTTTTCGTTTGCTGATGATCTTTATCCGTTTTCTTCTGCGAGATAGAATGCGCACATCATACACACACACACACACACACACACACACACACACACACACACACACACACACACACACACACAAACACGACCCGCACCGCCTACACTCACATACTGTTTTCCACATGAAGCGGTGGAGGGTATGAATATGAGTAACAACTGTGCCGTCAGTTGATCTCAGAAGCCATGTTTACGATGTTTTGCTACGTTTTACTCCGTTTCAGTTTATTGTAGTTGTCGGCAGTAGTTTTACCTTCGTTATGTTGCGGAATTGTCTAATCGTCCTTTTTGTTTTGGTGGAATTCGAGTGACCCAAAAGTCAAATTTTCATATTATTCATTAGTTATTATGTTGTTTATCAGTTATGATTATTACACAGTGTAGACATTGAGTGTACACAGTGTATACAGCCAAAATCATCAGATTCTCACAATAGACCCGTCTACTGCGAGAATCTGATGATTTTGGCTGTACACACTGTGTCAAGAGACTAATGCGTGTCACAGGTCAATCAGACACAAATACACTGAAACTGAAGAACTTTATTGTTCATAATAACTGATGAAATTATTCATTTACCTCAGTTTTGGGTCACTCGAATTCCACAAAAACGATATATATATATATCACTGGGGATTGTCTGAATCTCGGATGATACGGCTACATTGTGGGCAAACTCCAAGCACTGGTTTACGATATCCTTCCCGCTTCAACCACTGCCGTATTTAGTTACGCCATAGGTCCCAGAAAACTGTTAGCTAACGAGCAGTTTTTTGTTGGTACTCAAACAGTAGTAAGTTTGTTACAACAACTCAAATAACAAGGCGTGTCATTTATAGCCGCCAACAAAGTTTACACCAGCACAAATAAAACCACAATCTTTGAATCGAGACGGAATTCTTTCTTTTACCCGGGGTGGATGCGTCTCATGTTTACGTGGGTGCTTGGGCGCTTCCAGTCATATTAGTACCCAAACCTTTCGGAGGGCGCCGACCGCGTCGGTGGACAGCTGTGCGGAGATAAAGAGTGCCCCTTCAGTGGCGTAAACCAAATCAGGCAGAGTTTGGAGGAAGGTGCCGGAAAGCGACGCTCGGAGTGTAAGCTGTGGGCTCCCAACAGAGGGCCGGATCATGCGGTGTCTGTCCGCCGTGCCCCACCACGGCCGCGGCCCTAGAAGAGCCGGAAACTTAGAGAACAAGGTCACTAGTGTCAGTTTATAAACTAATGTTGGTTTTGAACAGGACGAGGAATCGAGAGGGGAAACAACTGACAACAATAAAGTGGTGGTGGTGGTGAAGTGTTGCTTAATGTCCTCAGATGTCAGTTGACATATTAGGGACAAGTTGTGACCAATGCCGAAGCACGGTTCAATAATTCTTTACGTCCACGGAAACCAGAAGGCTCGTTAGGACGGACAGCTCAGGACGGCCACCTCGACTCTCACACAGCTCCTGAACTATGACAATAAAGTGAAGGTATATCTCTGTATTATACTACATCACCGTGCTGAGGAGAGAGAGAGAGAGAGAGAGAGAGAGAGAGAGAGAGAGAGATCCACTCCGCACTGATCTCGGACAGGGCCTGTGATACTTGTTCAGGATCTCGGTCCCCGCCTTCGCCGGAGACAACTCGGCGTTAAACATAGCAAAATCACTGAGTGTCATGCCGGCCGCACAGCTGATATGACTGATTCAATCGACTGACTGCCGGAGCTACCTCGCTGGGCATTGCCGGGGCCGAGCCGCCAACTTTCGCAGAGACCGTAGAATGAATAGAGTTTGCCTGTAGGCACTGACATGAGTCGGCCAAGCATAGACTGACTTCTTTTGCGGTACGGCTTCAGCACTGCCGCTGTGATTGTGTCAGTCGGGTGAACAAGAACAATTTCGCTACCTGCAGAATCAGCCGTTCGTGACTGTGTCAATGAAAGCTTCATTATCCACTGATCCGCTTGCGTACAAATTTCAAACTTCGCGCGCCATTGAGGTACCCTCTCGATCACGCGGCCTTCAAGAGCAGTCGGAAAGGTCGTGGTGAAACTTTCCACCGCCGTCTCCGAGCGGACAGATTCTTCCGTTGCTTTCTTCGCGCGGCAAAAACAGCTCTGACATGATCTGTGGCTGCTAGTTGTAGAAAAGGACTCAAGCATACATAACACACATGTATAGCTTTCAGGCACAGACCAGACTATGCTACACTAATGAACTGACACGGCCAGAGCCACAGACCGAACGCACGCAGTCACTTCTTTGTCTTCGCCAAGCCGCCGCCGGAGCCTTTAAAGTAACGGTGTCACTAGAATAGCGCGCCGGTCGAGCGATACGCAAAGTAACCGAGCCAGTCGAGCAAGCCGCTGCATGCGGCCCGGCTGCGAACTCGTGTCGTCTGCTTCGACCTTTATCTCGGCCATTCAGGCTTTCGCCAGCCTTTCGCGCATTGTATTTTCCTCTTCATCCGCATTCAGTTAAGCAGACCAGCCGTCTTTGGATCAATAAAGTGATTGAACAAAATACGTCGTATTTTACATTTTGGTCTCTATGTTTTTAAAGGTTCGTGTACAAGGTAATGTAGAGTTATCACACCTTCTCATTGTAAATCAAATCGCTAGGTGGCGCGGAATTCGCAAAGCACTGTGGGATTGAGGCGTCGCCATCTTGGTTCAAAATGCGATGTTTGTGGGCATTTTATGTGGGTTTATGAGTGAATTTGTGATTATTGTGGTGAGTAACTTGGCTAGAATGTGTCGAAAACATGTGTGTACCTAGATACAGTTTCGTATTGATATGGCAATGAATGAAAGACTCGGGAAACTGCACCGTGTGTTTGGTACTTAATTTCTCTGTGAAACTAGGTCACGATATTCACAGTTTTGGGTAACCTGCTTGTTTTTTATTTGTGTCGGGAAGGATACTTGTTACCTTGCGGTAAAAAAGAAGAAGAGTACAGCGCGTATCCAGTATGACATATTGTGTATGGTTTGTCATTGTTCAACACATAAATTTACACCTTCTTGTCAGGTGAGTCACATTCTCTTCGGTGGCCACGATTTGAATCTCGAAGTTTCCCGCGTGAGTTCTATTTATAAACGAATACGCAATAATGTGGCTGTTTTTCATGGATGTTGATCTTTAGTTCAACGTGATTGATGATATTTATTATTATTCTGAGAGATATTAATTTTGTTTGTACAACATGCAAACTGTACCAGAGCCTTTGACTGAGTCAGCGGTCCTGGCTCTGCCAAAGCTGAAACGCAAAACTTTAAATTTAATGTGTACACATAATTATGCTGTTTGCATAATCATATATATTTATATCCAAACACGATAACGAATATCGACCAGTCGGTCGAATTGTACTATTTATAGACAATTGCCCCCAACTCGGTCAGTAACTGAAGAGACGGGCCGGTACTCGATTTCACTTCGGCCCCGTTTCCGACAAACGCGTGGTGTCTATAGATCTATATTTTGTTAATTATATTTAGGCTGCTTCTTGCTCAAACAAGGATAGAGACCCATGAACGACAGTAAAGGTCGCGACGCTTTTTCCTGAAGCAGCAAAACACACGGGGTGGAGTTTCATGACTCCAATGACAGCTGTTGCGGCACGTTTTGTCACCCATGGCACGTTTTGTCACCAACGAGGTGGTGACAAATCGTGTAGTCCTTTTTCTTTTACTTGGATATTAATACATGTGATAGTGTGTAGGTGTGTGTGTGTGTGTGTGTGTGTGTGTGTGTGTGTGTGTGTGTAGTGAGAGGAGAGAGAGAGAGAGAGAGAGAGAGAGAGAGAGAGAGAGAGAGAGAGAGAATGGGTGATAGTGTGTATGTGTGCGTGTTGTTCGTTGGGAAGGGGGAGGGGACGGCGGGGTGCCTGCGAGCACGTGCGTGTCTACCTGCACGCGCGCGCGTGGGTGTGTTTTGAAGATCTCTCAGAATGAGATGGATACTGCGGACGCAGAAATACCGAGTATCCAGCGCTTTCAAACGCTCTCTCTTTTAAGAGATGATGTACATCTGGAGGATTTTATGAACCCGATAATTACTCGCGAGCCAGGTGACAGTCACCGTAAGAGGTTTAGATCTCTGTTGCTGTGTCTCTTGTTATGTGTGTGACGTCTGTTGACTGTTGTTGATGCTCTCTCTCTCTCTCTCTCTCTCTCTCTCTCTCTCTCTCTCTCTCTCTCTCTCTCTCTCTCTCTCTCTCTCTCCAGTAGCGTTGCTTTCTTGTCCCACTGTCGTGATTTCTACCGGTCTAATTTCCACCGTTGCAGTTTATTAAGCTTCATTTTTCTTTATCATCTATCCACTTCCTTGCAGTGGGCTTCCGCCACCTCCAAACTAATTGAGGTCTGTTGCGGCACGTTTTGTCATCAAAAGTGTTTTTCGTATGTGTGTGTGTGTGAGAGAGAGAATAGTATAAAAACAATAAAGAACAACAAAACAATGTATGGTGCTTAAAAATGTTCAGCATTAGTGTGTGCAAGTCGTTGAACTTCATAAGTAGTATCCTTTTCTCATCAGAATGCTCATAATTCTTTTGAAAACTAAACTATAACAAAAGAGAAATATCGGCGGGGATTTATTGGCGGCGGAAGAATGAAAGCTAGGTCGGGATCAGGGGTGACGGTTTTCAAAAGAAGTTCAACCACAATGTCTACATCAGGACATGGCCTGAGAGTAGCTGGGGAAATGATGATTAATAATACAGAAAACATGCTGGGCGCATATTATGCTGTACCAGGCGCTGTACAATGAAACATTCTTATAAAAATAGTCATCACCCAACGTCAGTCCTCGTTTACCTTCAGCTTCATCAAACCATAGCAGCCATTTCCATCAAACATATATATATATATCTACAGGACATATATATATTTTACAACACACGATCAAACCACATGATCGGTCTCTCTCTCTATATATAATTATATTCGACATAGGCACAGAAATACGGGCAGTGAGTAGCCGTGTAGTCTATTAAAAGGAATACGAAATTTCAGTTTAACACTGACTGACACGGGGATAATAAGACATAACACAAGACATAACATAACGCAATACACACGCACAGAGGCGCCTCCCCCCACCCCACCCGCGCGTGCGCGCGCACACATACACAAACAAACGCGCGCGCACACACACATCGAGAAAAGAGGAAAGACAGATTATAGTGTTGCTGGCGAAGGGGTGACAAAACGTGCAGCGAGTGAACCTTTCGGCACGTTTTGTCATCACGTGGTGACACAAACAAACAAATGCCGGGGTGACAAAACGTGCGGGCACTGCATCAAATCTGACATGTTTTGTCATCATGGTGACAAAATGTGCCACAACAACAGCATTTCAGTGCATACAAGTAGAGTTTGATCTGATTCCTGAAGACTGGTCGGACCAATGGATAGAGGAACGGGCCTTGGGTCGTATTTGGTAAGCGAGCTACGCCAGTAACTGTTCAGTAAGCAGAACATTTTCACGGAAAACTCGTGTAACAACGCTTTGCGGATCTCGTTTCTGTCTCCGGCCAAGCATTGTCGGTAGACATTTTCAAATACATTTCAGCTGAATAAAAAATAAAAATCTGAAACAAGAATGACTGCTAGCGTTCTAAAACATATAAATAACGTTATGTTGATCCTTTCATGTGTCTGAATGCTCTAAGTATGATAGTACAGCTTCATGGCGAGAGCGGCCCCGCGTACTATATCACTCCATAAGCAGGAAACGTCGGCAGCCACATCGAGAAGCGTTGGCCTCTGTGTGGAGCCGGATTGTGATGGTTGAGTGGATCGGGCTTCTTTTTTTCTTTTTTTCTTCACTGTCGTTCACTCGCACGCAGACAGAATGCCACTGGTCACAATCAAATTTCCGATTTAAAAGGCCAGTCAACAGTCGTTTTCTCGATGATCCAGGCATCTGCATTATAATGAAGAAAGAAAAGGAGAGAAGAAAAAATCGGCAATTCACGTGCAAGACAGTTGAAGATGAGACATAGTGATAGGGCAACCGAATCGAAAACGCTGGTTGGCATAAAAACGTAGAGAATATGAAAATACGCCCATTTACAGGGTCATTTGACTAATAAAAATGTACACTAAAGACAAGACTGTTATGTTGTTGTTTTTTGTTTGTTTTTTGCTGGGGGGGGGGGGGGGGGGGTCTTATTGCTCTTTTAGTCATTACCAACGAAGAGTAGAAAAATGATGGCTCTTGACGTATTTGGTGCATTGTGTTCATGTGCTATAAATAACCCTCATTGAACGATAGGGCCTCTGCTGCTTCTTCGGTTCGGTTCCCCTATAATTAGGACAATGAGTGTTGACTTTCAGCAATGCGCATTCGTTCATGTGTTCATCGTGATGATGTTTGGGTCGTCTCTTTGCTAAGTAAAAAGATAGAGGGAAATGAAATGGGCGAATACCAGAGGGCCTTACACAAAAGTTGGTAACTAATGTTGAGGGTGTCGTGGAGCGGCATGAAAGTTTTATTGTTGCTGTTTTGTTTGTTTGATTTTCTTCCATGTTGTTGTGGCAGGCTAACAAAACAAACAAAAACAAAGAAGCACATCCTTACAATACATAGTGACATTAATTATTTGCTAGCCAGTCAGTTTGGTAAAGTATTGATGTCTCTCTCTCCCTCTCTCTCTCTCTCTCTCTCTCAGTGGAGAACAACAAAACAAAACAAAAACTTTTCAAAGGGGGGTAGAAAAGAAAAACGGCCTTAAGGTCTCGGCAGAACACATCTTGTCGATCTTGGTGATCGAACAACCCTAATTTTTGTATTGAACATTTGGAGGGGGGACGGGGTGGGCGCGCGCACGCACGCACTCACGCACTCACATACTCTTATCAGAATGATCGCCTAAATAATACAGTTGTCACAAGCAGTTCAAGTTCTCCTCAGTACTACGGACAAATCAGAGGCCGGGATTAAAGAGAGAGAGAGAGAGAGAGGAAATCACGGGTTTCAGGATAATACTACAATGGATAGCTCTTTATAACTGCATTTTTTTAATTTATTTTTTTCAAAACAAAAAATTTAGTATGTAGGCATACTTAACAGTATGCCTGCTCTCGGAAATAGGACTGCAGATGGGATTTTCATATTATGATGCCTCCCGCACACTCGCAGTTCAGTGATGTTGTTTACTTTTTCTTTTTATCTTTAAAAAAGGAAAAAAGAAAAAGGTCTTAAATTCAGCACAAGGCATCCGACAATCCGGTTTGCTAATACATTATGTCGGAATCGACAAGATCTCGATCTGCCTACTGATTTCGATTGCAAAAATCGCTTGGTAGTGGTGAAGAGAATAGAAGAAGAAAAAGAGTTCTCTCGTGTGGCTTTGTTTTACACACACGCTCGATCGAAGCACAGTAAAATCATTGTGGGAGAGGAAACAGTATCGTCACGAGTGACCCTCCTGTAGTCGCAATATGACAGGCTTTAAATTTCCACGAGAAATAGTTGCGTTTTTATTTGCTGTTAGTGTTACTGTATCAGAAACCTCGTGACAAAAACTACATTTTTCAATGTGATTTTGATTATATATCTGCTGCTGTGTCGGATAGTTGCTTCCCTAATCCTAACCCTGCCTTCAAGCTATGCTGTGATATGTAGGTTAAGCTTGACTGAGTACCTGACCAAGATGCTAGTGTAGGCATATTATTAAAGGACTGGTTGGGTAACGAAGACTGTCAACAGTGCCAGTGCCACTGACTTACTGAGACGACATTCATACAGTGTACACCCCAGGCACGGCGACCGCGTACGATTCTTAGTCCTTGCGTGTGCTTTTTTGTTGTTGCTAGTTTTTCTTCTTTTTACGATATCCGCAGAGACATTGCAGAGGATGTCTGGGGAGTCGGAGTACACTCCAGTGGACAAGCCAAGCAGCAACAGCTGGCGTAGCCTACATTCCAGTTGGCCGAACCAGCGTTGTCGCGTTTCGCTGCGTGGACTTGAGTGTGTTCCTCACATCCCGTCGGCTTTTACTAGTTTTAGTGGCGCGGCTTTGTTCAGCCAGACACTACACTACTTGCTGTAGTATCTCTGGTTCAGCTGACTGTGCGTGGCGCCCGATTTAGCTTGCTCGGTTGTCGCCTAAGTCGGAGTGTTCACGTGCGCAGCGCAGATGCTGTTTACTTTTATTCTGCGTGTACCTCACGTGCAAACAAACGCTCGGCTTCCTCTTCTCGTAATCATCGTGGCGCAAATCCAAAATGAAGCCTAAAAACAACAGCAATTATAAAAAGAAGAAGAAAAAAGGAGCACTATACTGGCATGCACACACACACACACACACACACATATATATCTCTCTCTATATATCTATATATATATATATATATGCCCCTGAAATTATATCTATCTATATAACTCAAATGTTTGCATTAAAAGATTCACAATACTTCAAATACTGTTATAGTTGCGGGAAAATGTCTCCTGGAAAATGTCACGAAACAAGGAACAGTGAAATACAATTCAAAATGAAGTTCAGACAAGTTTACACAGTTTAGCATGTTAATATTTTACACACCCACACACATGGACATTTGCATGTGCAGCAGCTGTAGCAAAGATATGTATCCTTGAGATAGAAATGAAATGACAGGCCAGGTGTCTCAGGATGGAACTTTGGGAGAACCACTGCCTTTTCTACTTTAACAGTTTGCACAGTTTGTCAGATACTTGCGACCACTCCAGTAATATTGCCCACTGATTGCAATGCCTTTTACAGGGTTTGCATTAACCAATAATTTATGGTATGTTACCCTTTAAAATCAGCATATCTGGAGAGAGAAAAAGTCAGCAATCAATCACTGAATCAGATATAACCAGCTATTATTTTGTTTGACCAGGTCTGAAAACAATTGTATGTTAACTAACAAAAGCTCAAATGAAAAATTGATGAATAGATAAATAAATAAACAGCACGGAGAGAGGGAGGGAGGGAGAGAGAGAGAGAGAGAGACTGTGTGTGCAAGCATGCAGTGTGCCTGAGTTTGCGTGTGTGTAGTGTGTTCTAGACAGGGAAGGGAGCATGGTGTTTTCTAGTAATACTAGTAGTACTGACAGCCTTGTATCTGACCAATTACAGGATTGTCTGATTGGTTTCCATGATGGCATGGTGCTCTGAGAATAAGACCTGCAGCAGTATTTTGGACTTTCTACATTGGTTGAATAACAGAGTAGGAAGTGCCCATGAGAAGAGAATTGCAATAGTCTAATCTAGACAACACACAAAGTGACTGATATTTTAATAATATATTTGGCTAAGTCCTAGACAACACACTAAGTGACTGATATTTTAATAATATATTTGGCTGAGTCAGTGAGATTCTCAGACTGTGAGTGTGATAGAGTAACAATCCTATTACTTACTGTATTAGCTTCAAGTACTTAAATGCAATTTTCTTATAGAAAACTGTGTATGCCTGTGAATACATATTTCTGATACTTTGCAAACACAATTAAAATTTTAATGTAGTACTTTTTAGTACTAGTAGTGGGATAGGACAATAATTATTGTACAGTTTATTCTCTCACTCTCTCTCCTTTTTTTGTTTTGTTTTTGTTTTGTTACTATGGGACTTTCATGAGCAGTTTTCTACTGCAATGGAAACTGGCCATGGTCATGCTAAATTTAAAGGTCTACAAAACTGGACAAGAACAAAAACAAGAAGTATAAATTGCATGATGAATGACCAGAGACATTTTTATTTCAGCAGAGGTAGATGAACCACAAATATCAACATTTTCAACATACAAAGTTTTTTTTATTTTTTGCAACAGATATTTGCATTCACACAGATGGGCTTTCAGCACAGGCAGTTTATTTTGATATTGATGGGGTTTGGGACAAAAGTCTAGGTGACTGAAGCTGAAAGCCACAGAAACCAGAGGCTAATTGTTCAAATGGTTTTGTGACTACCTTACTACCACTACCAGATAAACTGTGTGATTGTGAAAACTGTGGTAATTAATTAAAGGAGAAACATCCTGCTTAACTGAGTTAAACTTTATGACAACAATGCTAGGAGTTCCCCAAGAGTTATGTCATGGGACTCCTGCTATTTCATTTCTACATTGATGATAGTGTTAATGATATATATATATATATATATATATATATATATATATATATATATATATATATATATATATTAATGTATAGAGAAAGTTCATTCTCAAAAGGAAAATGAAGACACAGTGATGTTTTGAACTGCTCAGTCAACATTTGAATTTACCTCTGCAAATTGACATCTCATCTGCAATGTGTGTGTGTGATCATCTCTAAAGGAATGAGTTAGTAGCCAACTCTAAGGTCAGCACACTTACTCTTATGGTTGTCTTGTAAAATGTTTTCTTTTTGTTACCATTTTGTAGCTTGGCCCTCCCACCTATTGACATGTTATCCTCACACTGATTTGTTATAATCTGAAACAGTCAGGCCAAGAGAAGTTGTGTAGAATCAAGTTATCAACAAACAAAGGGAGTTTAGTGTTTAACATAAAAAAGAAAAGAGTAAAACAGTCATGAAAAAGTTGTTCACCACAAATGCCTGTTCCATCATCAAGAAAACAACCTATGCAACCCCTTCCAGTCAGCCTACTGAACAGGCCACAGCACTGAGACCGTCTCCTTATGTGTTGTAAAAATTATGATGTTGATCATTGATTCATTCTGTCCTCTTTGGATAGTGGCAACATTTCTGTGCTGCTATTGCTAGATATTTCACTAGTTTCGCTTTCAGCAGCTTTTGATACTACAGACCACCAGATTCTCCTCTCCCTCTGGGCTCGGGGTATTCAGTTGACTGAACTCAGATGCACTTCAGTCAGTAACTTGCAGTCGCCACCCTCACACTCACAGTCACAGCTCACATATGGTGGGGCTGAGTGCTGGGGCTTGTTCTATTCATTCTGTATACTACACATGTCTCTGATGTCTATCATAATCATTGCCACCTATTCTGTAAATCACCTGCTTTTTGCAGATGTCACAGAGCTCCAGAAACCTACCATTTATACTAAAGTGTAGTGAAATGGACAATCTTACTAAAGTACTCAAAGCATGCACAGACGACATAAGAACATAGACGACTCAAAATCAGCTCAAACTCAACAACGCAAAGCCTTTCTTTTTTCCTTGTCCACTGCTTTCCAACTTTCCAACATTTCTGTCCCTGATTCGATGACAGTCTGCTCTCAGTCTCATGATATTCCTCTTTCTTGTTCTGCTAGGAGCCTTGGATTTATTCTAGCCTCAAACCTTTCCATGAAGAAACGCCTAATAAAATTATGCCAAACTGCACATTTTGAAGTAAAATGCACCAGTTCCATTGTGAGATTTTTCACTGAGAATGCAACCCAAACTCTCATTACCTCATATCCTCTCACAGCTAGACTACTGCAACTGACTCCTCTCCTAACCCATACCCTATTCTGTTACCAGACCTCTCCACAAAGTTCAAAACTGCCACAAGACTCATGCTCAGGCACCCTTCGTCACCACTCTACAACCCTCCTGCAAAAACTACACCAGCTTTACAGAATGCACCAAGTTACAAACTTGTACAAAGCTGCATGTATGTGCCTTCATGCTGTAAATGGTTCCTAACTGCTACATGTTTACACTCCATCCTGTATGCTTCACTCCTCTTCTGATTCCTGCATACATGTATACATATGTATGTACTCAAGATCCAACAATACAAACACAAGACACATGGCTTTTGCTCTTTTTCCTACAGTTTTGGACTTCACATTTGGAACTCAGTGCTGAACTCTTTCATCTTTCAAAGCAAAGTTAAAAACCTTTCTCTTTTCACAATATTTCTACCCCAACTGTGTGTGGTGTTT
Source organism: Alviniconcha marisindica (assembly GCA_018857735.1). Classification (NCBI taxonomy): domain Eukaryota; kingdom Metazoa; phylum Mollusca; class Gastropoda; family Provannidae; genus Alviniconcha; species Alviniconcha marisindica. Next base: position 849,189 of record JABMCL010002836.1, read on the forward strand.
ATGCAGTCATACTGTATTTAGCCCCCCCCCCCTTTTTTTAAATGTAAACAGTATAATTATGACCAACTGTGCCTGTGACGTCAATTCAGATTAGTAGTGGTGAGAGAGAGAGAGAGAGCAAGCAAGCAAGAGAATGCTGAGGGTGTCATTTAGCACATTAGAAATGTATGTTATTATTAAATAGCATCAGATTAAGTACTAATGACTCTGTGAAGTATTCTGTAAGCACCCAGGGCATCAATGAGTGCATTATAAACTGACCTTATTGTTAGAAGTAGCATTAATTCTCTCTCTCTCTCTTCACCATGAATGATATAAGTGATTATAACTGTCATGGTTGGCTGGGCATTAAAAAACCAATTTACCTCTCTCTCTCTCTCTCTCTCTCTCTCTCTCTCTCTCTCTCTCTCTCTCTCTCTCTCTCTCTCACCTGTCTGGTACTGTCTGGTTGTGTTAGGAAGGTGTTGAGTGAAGGCAATGAAACCTGGGATTTCAAAACTGAATGTGCAGGTGTCGGTGTCCACCAGTATAAGCAAAGCCTGGCATAATCAGAATGTTCAAAGCGTCAAGCAAAGATGCTCCTCCTCCTGCATCTGTCTCTGCTGTCACCGCGCCAAGCAATCTGTTGTGAGTAATTAAAATTGATATGAAAAAAATAAAATATATATAACTTGATTTATCCCATGTGTGTATGCATGCGCTTGCGTACATGTATGCAGGCATGCCTCTCGCTCTCTCTCTCTCTCAATCCTGTGTGTGTGTGTGCGCGTGCGCATGTTATTTTCTGTTGTTATTAACTTGTTTTAGCTAAAATTGTAATTGAACTGACAAAGAGGGCCTCTTGCAGCATATTTTATCACCCTGGCATGTTTTGTTACATTCAGATTGAAGCACTGTCTGCACGTTTGTCACCTGCCATGTTTTGTTACCACATGGTGACAAAATGTGCTGAAAGGTTCAGTTGTTACAGATCTGTCATTCATTTGCTAGTACCACCATAATCTGTCTTTCCTTCCCTTGATAAGTGTGCACATGCACGTGTGTATGTGTTTTTGTGTGTTGAGTCTTATTATCCCCGCATTAATCTGTGTTGAACTAAAATTCTGTTTTGCTTTCAGTAGACTACAAGGCTACTGGTGCCTGCATTTCTGTGAGCTATGTCAAATATGATTATATATAGAGACCGAGGGATTGTTTTGTTTTGTTGTGGTGGTTTTTATCTTGTGTATGTATTGTGGTATGCTTGATGGAATGATTGATATGGTTTGATGAGGCTGAAGGTAAATATATATAGACTGACTTTGCATGTGTGACTGTTTTTGTCAGAATGTTTCATTGTACCACACCTAGTAATGTTTATACCATATAATGCACCTAACAAGTTTGTATATTAGTTATTATTTACTCAGTATATTTTCTGTATTTATTGGAAGTTACTCCATTGTGTTAATGTTGCTGCTTGCAAGTAGGTCATTGGAGCAGATTTTTCTTCATCTCAGTAGTTGACATGATTTATGATTTGTATATATATATATATTTATATATATATATATATCTGATAAGAAATGCATGTGTTTATATGGTCATTTCTTCACGAGTGCAGTTTGCATCAAAATTATGTGTAGAATAAATTAATTAAGCATGTGTGTGTGTGTGTGTGTGTAAATTAACACTTGCGTGTGTCGCCTTAATACAGCCGTCATGGTTGACCAGGCGTTATATCACAATTATCAATCCAGCTTCGTGTGCCTGTGCTCGCCGATGAATGCTGCAGGGGAAGCAGTAACGTATTCTGGAGGGTGCACGCATCACGTGGGTTGTGTCCCTTGACCCTTTAAAAGAAAAAGAAAAAAATCCGCCACACGTCACGTTTTCTTTCATCTCATATTACCAGAGCCAGCCATATTTGCCGCTCAGTTCCACGGTAAAAGGTCATTGTCTGAGATGTCAGCACTTGACCCCTCCCGACCCCCAACCTCGCCCCCCCCCCCCCCAAAAAAAAGGAGGGAAAAGAAAGCAGGGTTAAAAAAAAGAAAAAGAAGAGGAGCTATCAACAATAATTTTGTAATAGCGGCCACTGCGACTGCTGTTTGATTGCCCAGTCAAAAAGGATGTAGCGGGGGAGAATATTCGTCAGCAGCATTGATTTCGTACAAAGAGTTGAAAATTGCGATATTCGACCGACGTGGCACGTCTTGTGACAACGAATGAGACCAGACACACCTGCAATAAATCGCCGTGCATGCAAAGTACACTCCACTCCGGAAATGTGTATATCAACATTGGAAGGGAAAAACCATCACTTTGATCTCTCTCTCTCTCTCTCTCTCTCTCGCTGTGCATATAACACATATAGTCCTGTTATCCGAAATTCTCCGGTTACTAACGTCAGACGGTGCCCTTATTGGTTCAAGTACTTGGTACTTGTAATCCAAGCACTGGTTTACGACATCCTTCCTCCAACCACTGCCGTAACTGCTTGCGCCGTTGGTGCTCAGACAGCAGTAAGTTTGTGACAGACAACTCACAAATGTACCAGGCGTTTTTTATTTTATTTTTTATAACCGTCCACATCGCTTACGCCGTCGCAAATGAAACCAAAATCGTTTGAATCGAGATGGAACTCATTTTATGTATCCGGGTCGGACGCCCCTCGTGTTTACGTGCGTGTTTGGACGCTCTGTTGCCTTTACAGTCGTATTAGTGCCCAAACCTTTCGGAGTTGAGTCACACGCCTGACAGGTAGCTGTGCGTCTCCTCTCTGCAGTTGTGTTAACACTCTTGTTTGTGCGTCTCTGCCTACGGGATCCAGAATTGCTTGTGTTTGTTTAGAACTGCGTCTGACACTTAGCTTGATCGCTCACTGGTAGCCATTGCTGGCTGAAAGGCAGTGACCTGTATTTGCACGTACTTCACTACACACACACACACACACACACCGCTCGAGACGGAACTAATTTTTTGCCCGGGGTTTATGTGCATGCTTCGACGCTATGTTGCTTCTACAGTCATACAACTGATAATAGTACCCATATCTCTCACTCCAACCCTCGTTTTCCGCCGCCTTCCTCCAGACTCTGCCACACTTGCTTACGCCGCTGAAAGGGCACTCTGTCTCGGCGCATCTGTCCACCGACACTGTCAGCGCCCTCACAAAGGTGTCAGTCTGAAAGGAACATAGACTCGAAGCACGCACGTCCACCCGAAATAAAAGAGAGGCGCGTCTACCCGGGATAAAAAAGAAGAAGAATTTTGTCTTTTTGATTTTGATTTTATTTGTGCTGGCGTAAGCAGTGTGGAAAGAAACACCGTCAGTTAACCTGTCAGTTAGCTGGCAGTTTTGGGAGAATTATGGCTAACCAATTATGGCAGTGGTTGGAGGAAGGATGTTGTAAACCAGTGCTTGGAGTTTGCCCAAACGTTTCGAAAGACACTGAATGCGACGGTGGACAGATGCGCAGAGACAAGGAGTGGCGTTAGGGCATAGTTCGGAGAAAGGGTGGAGGAAAGCGAGGCTTGGAGTTTGGACCAAGCCTCCTCTGGTCAGGCATGAGGGCGCGGGGCGATCTGCGCCGCAACAAGACAGTGTACATAGAGCCCGTTCTTAACTGGGCGAACTTCTGCTTCGCGAACCTAGTTTGGTGTATTCGACGAACTGCGACGAAGCTATGTTCGGGATCCAAAAAGCTTCGTTCAACATGTTCTGGGAATATTCGCCCAGTTCGGCGAACCTTGCCTCTGATTAGCTGAGAGCAAAGAGAGCTGTGGATGAGGAAGGAATGAAAATGGATGACGGTGTTTATACTTCACTCGCTTCGGAGGGAATTGACCTTTTTGTTGACTTGTGAGAGGCGCAGTCTTGTCTCTGGGACCCAGAATGATGTAGTGGTTAGTTGAGTTACCTTGTGAGGGATGACTAAAGTATATTGACGACTTTAGCCTACATTTTGGATCATGCTGTCTGCTGAGCTTCTGGCGCAAGTTCGGGCCGAAGCTTGCATCTCATTATAAGTCAGTTAAGAAACGAAGTATAGTTTGTCGAACTGTCCGAACCATGTTCGGCGAACTAAAAGTTCGCCTGAGCTCAGTTAAGAAACGAATAACAGTTCGTCGAACTGTCCGAAGTATGTTCGGCGAACTAACAGTTCGCCCAGTTAAGAACGGGCTTAACATGAAAGTGTAGCCTTCCCCAGCTGAACACTCAGGGGCTCACCCAGTATATAATATGCAGTTGTACACTGAATGCATTACAAGGAATGAGAGGATGACATGGAGCAACTTTTGGCTCGTTATGACGGGGTTCGAAGTTCAGTGATGGATAAGCGTCTGGCCCAGATCAGTAAATGTGATTGATTGTCGGAATTCGCATAACTCAATAAATATGTGCTCGTTTAAACAACGAAGAAGGGAAAAAGAGTTGCAAAAGAAAATTGTACGTATACACTCTACAAAATGTAAACTATTTTGCGCGCGCGCGCGCACGGATAGACAGAGAGAGAGAGAGAGAGAGAGAGAGAACTTGGTGTTTTACGCCCAGTCAACCGTGAGAGAGAGACAGACAGACAGACAGACAGAGAGAGTATGAGTAACTTGCTTTAAAAAAAAGTTTTACGCCCAGTTAATAAGGACTGAAACAGTGTGTGAAAGAGAGAGTGACACTGGCACATGTTTATTGTGAAGGCCACCGGCCCGTGCACGTGGGGGTGGGGGTAGGGTGAACGTCGCAGTATTCTCATTTGAGTTTAGCTGTTGAGAGGGAGAGAAAGAACATCTTTTGCCGGGACTTAGGTAGTCAGTTTATCATAGCCAAGTCCATTTTACTGTATGCGTTTTGCGGTTGACTGGACATTTAATTTTGAGTAACGTCTGTAACGTTCATGCTCGAATACAAACCTTGATGCCTCCTAGGTGCCCCAGTCATTAAGTAATTATAGTGTACGGCTGGCTGTGGATAACAGAATGTTTAAAGTGTGCAAAATATCTGTGCGCGCGTGTGTTTGTGTGTGTGTGTGTGTGTGTGTGTGTGTGGGGGGGGGTGTCTCTCTCTCTCTCTCTCTCTCTCTCTCTCTCTCTCTCTCTCTCTCTCTCTCTCTCTCTCTCACACACACACACACACACATTTTTATTTTTATTTTTAAGGGAGAAATCACTTGTACGCACAATGCCTTCAGATTTGCTACTTCTGCTTCAGGTCGAGCAAGGCGGGCAAACTGAAGGTGACACCAGAAGGAGGACTGCGCCTGGTGGGCGACGGAGGGGTGCTGGGCAAGGGCAGCACGCCCAGCAGCCAGCAGGGTGAGAAGCAGAAGTTCTTCGCCACTCGCTCTGCGGACGGGAAGTGGAACCTGCTGATGGCGCCCACTTCGGACCCGTCCCGTCTGTTCCTCGTACAGCCGGCCCCTGGTCACAGGTTCCAAGTTGCTGGGGGAGGGGTCCGCATGGAAAGCACAAGCACTGCGTCGCCGGGCAGGTCCGGGGAATCGTCATCCACCTCTAACGGATGTGTGGACGAGCAGGGGTCAGGGCTGTCCAGCCCTGAGAGTGGAGACCTCCTCCCCAGTACCTCCACGTCCATAGCAGTACCCATAGCTCAACTCCGGACACCCTCCGTCGTCAGCCCTCCGCGGTCCACACACACTACCGCTGCTACCTGTACCACTGACGTTGGCACCACCGCTTCAGCCGCAGAGCCTGTGCGCATGCTCAGCCCGCACAACCAGAAGAAACCAAGCTTCTTCAAGTCGCGCACGGCCCGTGACAGGGAGGCGCTTAAGGCTTCTGCCCAGCACTTGGTGGGCAAGAAGGTTCTGGCCGTGCCCAGGAGGGGCAGCGCAGCCACATCCGCAGCGCTAGGTGGGGATGGCGCCGAGAAGGGCAAGCGGAGCAAGTCGGCCAAGGCTTCCAAGTCGCACGGCAAGTCTTCTAAACTGCCCACGTCCCTGCAAGAATCCATGTCGCAATGCTTCAGTTTGATGTCCGTGTCCTCTGTTGATTCGTCTTCGACTACAACTTCAGCAGCGACCACATCGACTGCTGCTACAACTTCTTCTTTAACTTGCACCGACATTACGACAACTGTGTCCACTTCATTTACATCGGCTACCTCAACCACAAACACCTCGCCATCGTCGCCTGCTACAAGTAACACTAGGATGGCATCATCCGTCGATTCTAGACTACATGTATCTCCGTCGTCTTCTCCATCTTCGCACGAAACCTCCAGTCTTTCTCCACCCAGTAGCGTTCTGTCGCCATGGTTTGTGTCACGTTCACGTTCTGGTCTTAGTTCTGTTGTGGGTAATGTCTGTGACAGTGCAACCGGAGCAAACTTTCAGATGGAAGGAGCTTCTTCCAGAAAAGCAGATTCTGTTTATCTGAACAAAGGCTGTGAACATGAGAGCAATACAAGTCGTCATGATGAACTCTTCACCATTGCTTCTGTGTCTTCTGTGGGTAACTCTCCAGCAAACTCCAAAAAATCGTCGTTATTAAGAACAATAGAAGGCAATGATTCAAACACGGGAAAAGAAAGCTCTGGCGATACTTTTGACGAAGACCATATTGTACCTCTTCAATCTACAGACGACCCAGAGCAATCTCCAGGTGCTAGAGAATCGTCCCTTCAAACCGTCCCAGATGCCCCGCGGATTGACGAATCTCGTCACGATGACGTTGATGGCAATGGACATGAAAGCACTTTGGAGCAAAGAGGCCGTGATGAAATAGACACTGATGATCATGTTTCTCATAAAGAATCTATCCCCAACCGTAAGAAAGATGCTGATGAAGATAGTTCAGCAACGGAGGTTTCGGACACGGATGACTTGCATCCAAGGCGTTCTTCCTATAGGCCACGCAGAGGTGCTGCTGCTGACAAGACTCACATTCAGTTGTCGTGTGGTACAGAGCGTCAGCTTGTGGGAAGAGATCAGTTGAAGAGTACAGGTGATGGTGCAGATTTTTCAGTCCGAAGACACAGCAAACGCCAAAAGGCTATGCCAAAAGCTTCCTGTCCTGATTCGGCTTCAGACACGGATGATTATGATGTTATCGCTGACACAGGAAAAGAAACTAGAAAGGCTTCTTCAAAAGGAGTTGGAGAAGACTGTGGCAACCAAGAGTCTGTCAAGTTAGTCGAGACAGGAAAGGGAATTAAGAAATGTTCATCAAGAGAGAAAATCCCGAATATATCACATGATTCTGCGCATTCAGACACAGAAATGGAATCCAGTAAGTCGTATTCGGTAGATCGAACAGGTACTGAAGGTGAACCGTCCCAGCTTAGGAAGATAACAAGAAAGGACTACGCCGATGATACACATGATTCTGTACGGTCACCTGTTTCAGAAAAGAATGACCATTCACAGTCATTGACGTTAAAGAGAGTGGACAAGGACGACGACGCAAATGAACCCGAACTGTCGCCCGCTTTTCGGGGCAAGAGTTCAGGAAAGAGCCAGAGTGATTTTAGAGGGACTGTTGAGTGTGAGGCAGGTTCTCAGGATCGTCAGAGAGGCTTGGCGGGAAACACCAAACACAGGGTGTGCCAGGAAGCAGAAGCAGGCCGTGAGCGTCGTGAACGATCGTGTCGAACAGGATCAGCTGTTGAACATTCACGCTTAGTTTCAAAACAGGGATCAGCAAGTTCAGCAGCCGAGTCTTCAGAACCTATTCCATTGAACACTGTGCAGCCCGGGATCATTACAAGTGGTAAACAAAACAAAACAAAGACAAGAAAGAAAAGAAAAAGTGAGTTAGAAGCATTGATGGAGAATCAACAGAAAGAGGAAGAGTCTGCATCTGTAATGGAAGTTTCAGAAAATGAATCAGCGCCTGCTTCACGAAAAGAATCGGCGCCTGCTTCACAAAAAGAATCGGCGCCTCCTTCACAAAAGGAGTCGGTACCAGCTTCACAGAACGAGTTGGGACCAGCGTCACAAGAAGAATCGGAACTTGCTTCGTTAAAAGAGTCGTCGCCTGCTTCTCAAAGAGAGGCGGCGCCTGCTTCGCAGAAAGAGTCATTACTTGCTTCCCCAAAAGACGCCTCGCCAGCTTCACAAACAGAGTCGGCACCTGCTTCACAAGAAGAGTCAGCGCCTGCTTTACAAACAGAATTGGCGCCTATTTCTGATACAATATCAGCACCCGCAGAAGATCTCGTGAGCGAAGAACAGAAAAAGCGAAAATCCAGCCACCAAGAACCAGAACAAGATAAAACCTTAAAGTCCGTCTCAGATTCTGCAGAAGAGGAAATTGTTTCAAGCGAAAAGAAACAGAAGAAGAAAAGGAAAAAGAAAAAGAAACTGAAGCTTCTCATCAGCTTGGGTAAAGCGAAGTCAAAAGACATTACAGACCATGCAGGTGCAGGTGCTTTGCCCATCTCTGTAACCCGCTCTGTGCCAGAAGATGAAGGTGGTTCTTCAGGAAATGAACATAAGGAGGCCGAAAATACTGTAGCAGAAAATCTGGAAGACCTTTCGGCCGGTGTTAATAAGAATCAAGAGGCGAATGCAGCCATATTTCCTGGGAGCTCTGTACAGTCTCCCACAACATCCTTTACCAAAGTCGGCAGGCCCAAAAAGAAGAAAAAGAACAAAAAGGTGAAGATCATATTCAGCAGTGGCCAAGAGTCTTCAAGGAGAGAAATTCCCGACATTGCAACTTCAGATTCTGACTCAAGGAAACAATCTGGTATTGTGTTTGAAACCCACGCCACTGACTCGATGGACACCTCACAGAATTCAACAGACAATGATACTCCCGCAAGAGATCTGACTGCCAAGTTCGGTAATGGAAAACCAAAGAAAGTGAGAAAGAAAAGGTTGACAGAGTTGGAAACACTTATCCAGGACCAAGAAACACTTTCTAGGTCCGAGCTCAGCACGGTCGACGCACTTCAAGAACGGGTTCTTGAAGAGGATGAAGCCGGCTCAACGAATGGAACTAATAGGACAGAACCTGGCTCCACAAAGGAGGCAGAAACAAGTGGAGTGAAGGGCACTGAAGAGCCAGACATTTCAGGGACATCTAAAGATGTGGTAGATGCTTTACGTGATACACTGAAAAAAAGGTCCAAACATCAGCCAAACAAAGGCACGCTTCACTCAGTGAGCAAGAAAGTTGACAAGCCGAAGAAAAAGAAAAAAATCAAAAAGAACATGCCGACAGCGGGCGTTATCACAATGCCCCCACTGACGTCAGGGACGGATACTGACGCCACAGAGCCCATTACCGACATTGACGACATCGCGGACCCAACGCAAAACGCAAGGGATCCTGGCGGCTGTTTGCCGTCCGACTGTGCCCATCCTCCACAGACCCTCGATGCAAATTTGGCTGTTTCCATGGACAAAGACGAAGAAGAAGACGCTGAGACTAAGGCCGAAAAAGCCCTTAGTAGGTTTCTGAAGAATCGGTCCTTTAGCGAGTGGGAGCTGGCAGGAATGTTCGGCACTCCTTTCGTGGTTCTGGAACGCCTCTCCGAAAAAGACATCTTCTTCATGAGCAGGAGGTTCCGCAACGCGCGAGTGAGTAGCCGTGCACGATGTTCCGCTCACTGCCGGGTGAGGACTCTGGGCTACCTGTGTGAGTTGAAACTGATCAACTGCCGACCTCCTCCGGGCTTCAGGTCCAAGAGGACCCCGCCCGACTTTACGCCAGATGGTGTTGACAGGCAGCCACAGGAGGGTGAACCGCCAAAAAAGAAGAAAAAGAAAAAAGACGCGGAAGAGAAAGATGGAAAAGAAAGGAAAAAGAAAAAGAAAAAAGATCAGGCTAGTGGCAAAGCCAACCCATTAACCACAGATGACGTTATATTGATCGATGATGGTGTCAGAGCACCACCCGTTAGCCAGGGGCCTAGTAATCGGTTCACCGCAACTTCCACGTTCTCTGGATTCACCAGCAGCTCTGCCGGGCGTATCGTGAGGCTGGCTCCTGTCCCTAGCCGACCCCCCCTCCAGCCATCGTCAAGCCAGACCACCGCCGTCACAGGCCCGCGGATCATCACCATGGCTTCCCTACCTACCAGTGGAGCATCCTCCCTTCCCCAGATCATTACCATCCCTTCCCTGGCAGCCACCAGCAGTGGCCCCTCAAGGATTATCATCCCTTCCTTGCTAGCCAAGGCTACTACGGCCACCACCACCGCCTCCTCCTCGTCTCTGAGGGACGCCACCAGAGCCTCGCTCGCACAAGCCATTTCTAAATCCCTGATCAAGACGGGGCATGTTGTTCCTGTTTCCGCAACATCAACTACATCGGCTGCAAGCGGCAGTGTGAACTCCGTGTTGATTTCAGCCCTTTCTGGATCGGGTCTGTCCAAAGGACCTGTTGTGGTTCCTCATGTGCCTGTCGCACCAGGCTTGGCTTCTACAACCCAAAGTAGTGCAACCGTGCCTAGGCAGTTTTTGGTGGTGCAGATGGGTGACAAACGGGTGCTTGTTCCGGCTACTGCACTGACCACCACCGCCACCGCACCCTCGTCGGCTTCTCTCATCACCACCACTAGCTGCCCAAGTCTACCGTCAGTGGTCACCGTTGGCTCTGGCAGTGCGCAGCGGACATCGGTGACTGCGCCAACGGTGCTGACAGAGAAGACGGCTGGTGTTCGTGTAAGCAGCCCAGCTTCAGTGGTCCCGGGCACAGTGGCGCGGATCGTGCTGGCCAACCGCCGTGGCAGCGCCCCTCTGGCTCCCAGGACAGGGCCAACGGCGTCCTCCCTTCTCTTCGCTAACCGGCCCGGGGTGGCGCGGCCCAACCAGCCCTGGTCCGGCCCCCGCACTGTGGACAGCAACAAACGTGTGCTGGTAACACCAGCCACGATTCCGCAGGGCATCCGAGTCGTTCTGTCGGGAGCTGGAAGCATTTCCTCCGGAACTCACTTCACCGTGGCCAGCTCTCGAGGCGGGGTCTTCGTCGCGTCCCGTCCGCCCACCAGTTTGGTGAGGATGGCGCCACCTGGCCAGACCCGCAAGAGAGTCATGACGGAAGAGGAGCGGCTTAGAAAGAGAGCCAGGCTGGAAAAGAAATACCCCCTGCCACCCGGGGTGGTCATCAAGACGGAGCCGGTCACCCGAGGCTATGGTGACGAGGGAAAGACCGTGCAGGCCAGTAGCACTGCCACCCGGGTCTACGTGTCGTCGGTCCCTGTCAGCCGTTCCCAGGTTAATCTCAACCAGCCTATCCCAGTCGTGTCGGCCATGCGAGGTGGTCCCATCATTATCCGACAAGCGGCCCCTGGCACATCATCACAGCGCAGTTCCTCTCTCCTGGGGCCGCTCATCATCCGTGTGCCTAGCTGTACCGCCACCAACACGTCTTCGGCTACTACCACCAGGATTGCATTTCCGACCACAACGTCTTTGTTGTCTTCCTCTGCCAGACTTACAGCCCCCGCCAGGACAACGGCTCCCATGGCCATCTCCCTCTTGAACACTGGTACCGCAGTGACTACCGCCACGATTTCTTTGGCCACCAGCGCACTGACGTCTTCTGCCTCCCTCGTTTCTAGCGTGCGCTCTTCTGTGTCGGAGACTTCTTCAGCTGTGTCTGGAACCGTTTTCTCTGTCACATCAGCTGTGAACACGTCTACAACGTCAGCAGATACGTCATTGGAGAACAGGTCAGTCGGTTCGGCGAACAACACGGCACAAGCCGACGATGATGACGCCATTTACATCGCGGATTCACCCCCTCCTGAGACACCGGCACAGGAAGCAGAGGAACCTCCACGCTCCCAATCTGTCCCTGCTAACATTGCCTCGTCTCCTCCTGCTGCTGGTGCTACTGCTGCTGTGGTTTCAACTGCTGCTTTGGGGATATCAAGAACTTCGCCCACACCAATTGTTTCGGTTACGTCTTCCTCCATCCCCACTTTCACGTCGACGGTATCTTCAACCACTGCCACCACCACCACCACCAGCGCCACCACTACCACCACCAGTGCCACCACTATCACCACCACCAGCGCCACCACCACCACCACCACCACCACATCTTGTTCAGCCCCTTCCCCCAGCTCTTCGGCGCCTGCCTCCCCTGTGCCTTCCACCTCAAGTTTCATACCTTCTTCTCGTTTAGCATCATTGGGTGCTATGTGGGTCCGACAAGCAGCCGAGTCCCCAGGTAGCATCCCCTCCATCGACGCCCGATCGTTGCAGTCGGAGAGGATGCGTCGCTTGAGGGAGACTTTAGCAAAACAGATGGAGAGCATAGGAGACGAGCGAAGGCAGAAAGCGTTGCAGGCACTTCACCAACAGTTTTGTCTGGCAGCCTCTGGTGGAGGCGATGGTGCTTCGACGAGAGAGAAGACCTCTGGTCCCACTGCCGCTCCAGGTGTTCCGGTGTCGGGGAATTCAAACGCGAGTTCGTCCGGTGCCGACAGAAGGCCGAGCGAGAGCACAATCCAGATTGACCTTACAGAGCCTGACGCCACAGAAGAAAATGTATCAGACAATGACGCAAGAGGCGGCAGTGATTCGATGACAAAAAAGCAGTGTAGCGATGTTGATTCTGGCGAAGCCGAGTCTGCTGCCCATAGTGAATGTGCCGTAAGCAGCACGGACCAGACTGAAAAGAGGATGGAGATATCAGGAGAGAGTGCTGAAAGAGAGACGAGTGATAAGAGTACTGAAGAAAGTGACAGACAGGTCGAAGCTGAAGACACTTCCGGAACGGACGACACCCAGGGAAACGATTGTACGGAACAGAGCTCGATAGAAACTGACGGATCGAAAGAAGGTGGACGAGAAACGAAGACACGGGATGAACGTACCGCGGAAACTCTCGAAAGGGAGGACAGGGACACCGAATGTGCTGCCGGAACTTCCGGGAAGGGTGACGGGGATGCTGAAGGTTCCGCGGAAGCTCCAGGAAGTGAGAAAGGAGATGCTAATCGTGCCGCAGAAACTGCCGGTGGAGGGGAAAGGGTTCTGGATGGTGCTGCAGAAACGATCGAACGGGAGGAGGGATTTACTAACCATGCCGCAAAAGCTTCTGGAAGCGAGGAAGGAGGTGCTGAACGTTCCCGAGAAATTTCCGGAAGGGGGGAAGGGAATACTGAATGTGCCGCCGAGTCTTGTGGAATGAAAGGAGGGAGGAGATATTGAACCTGTCGCAGAATTTCCCAACAGAGAGGAAGGAGGTGCGGAACGTGCCATAGAAAGTACCGGAAAGGATGACGGAGATTGTGAAGCAGGTAACATTGACGGCATTAATGTGCAGGAAGGAAATGATGACGTCGCCGAGACTACAGATAGCCATGACTTAACCGGCAACAAGGAGCCAGGTGGTCGTGCCGTTAATGCAAGGGACGAAACTGTATGTGAAACCGACAACTCTGGGAAGACAACCGGTGAAAACGACACGGGGGGAACGTGTGTAGAAATAGTCAGTTCGGATGGCGAAGAATCCGAGACTGCAAACAACCAAAGTAACGATTCTTGATCTCGCTTCTTGGGGCCTGCTTTCTTCCCTGTGGACTTTGTGGTTGCATTGGTGTGTGTTGAAATAGCCCAAGAACACTTGCGCTAATGATGAATTGTGCTGAAATGTGTCGTTTGTCGTTGGTTTTTTTTAGGGTTAGGGTGGTGGTTGTTTTTCTAAGGGGGATGTTTCCCTTTGTCGTAGCGGACATTTGGTACATGACTGATCTGTGCGCGCAAATTGAAGTGTAGGGATGAACTGTAGGCCTGTCTGTCCAATGACCCAACAGTTAGTCTTTACACGGTCTATGGTCAGTCTGAACACAAGGTAACGGCACTAGTGTGTGTGTTTGCGTTGCTTCTCCACGAAAAGCATTTTTATTCCGAGTATACCATATTGTTTATCCGTAAGTCAAGCATTGAGAGCTTACCTTCCAAAACTGACATTGCACGAAACCTTCCGATTTAATTGATTTCTTTTGTGTCGGATATGATTTAGGGCGGGGTGGTGGGGTCGGTAAAACTATGGTCGTTGATGGTTCTCCATTTAAATGTTACGCCTAGGAGAAATGGAACGCTGACCCCAAGTTCTGTGTAAAGTAATAATTTGTACACAATTGATTAATCTGCTTGCCTATCTTTTTATTATGTATATGTTGAAAAGATCTAATTTCTTGTCCTCTTTTCCTTTGTACTCGCCCTGTACCCGTACTGGTTGACTGCGCGTAAAACACCAAGTTACTGACTTACTTTCCTTTGTACTTCCCCAAACGGTTGAACTTTTCTTCATCGCTTTCCGCCACAGCACTTCGTCAAACGGTGCGGACTGCCGCTTGAAACGTTGCGGTTCCGGCCTGTCGTTTGCCAAGAACAGAGGGTTTGTTTCTGGAAGTAATGTAGTAAAAGTTGATGGCAGGTGCATTTGTTTGGTGAACTGCAATAGGCACAGAAGAGATTGGACAGGAGCGAGACTTCGACAGTCTCTTCGACTGTGTAATCTAAATAGTATTAGCACATTACTACATTATTGTTTCTGTTACTATGGTCCGAAAATCTGATTATACAGAATTTGTAAGCCCGTCCCCATTGTGTCCAGTGCACAGAGCGGTGTGGTCATCAGCGGATGGAAGTGCGCGGTACAAAAGCGATCTAGTAGTAGTGGTAGTAGTATTAGCCTATCTGCAGCCGACTATCAGTTTTGCACCAGAATTCGGGCCAGCGTTGTGGGCAGCTTTAACTTGGGGAACTTGACTGCGAATCTTCACTTCAGTTATTGGTGCCATTCATGAAAATTAGTGTTGAAAACGAGACGCGTACCCCACTTGAATGTGTTTATTATTTAGTGTAACGGGTCTGTGTTATGAATATAAATATGTACAGGTTTGGCCGATCCTGAGGTGACCCTGTACGGTTGACGGGACGTTAAAATCCAGTTACTTACTTACTTGATTGGTATTTGCCCCCTAGCTTTTACACAGAATTATGTTTCAAGCAGTATGATGGGTGCTTGTCAGTGTTGAAGGAAAGCGATTTTAAACATGCTTCGTTACAAAATGTAATTGCGGACACCTTTTTAGACATAATTTTCTAGTTACAGGTATTTTTTGATCTCATTGGACTGATCATCAGTGAAAGGGTGAAAAAATCTTCATACTGGTTGGGGGGGGGGGGGTTGACGCCCGGAGTTCAGGGTGTCGGAATGGTCAGATCAGTGTGGGCCAAAATTCAATAACGCAAGAGAAAACTAAGTGATTTTAGTTCTGTTATCAATGGTTTGTAGAATAATTGTCTGTTGCTGGGGGGGGGGGGGGGGGGGGGAATAAGCGTTCTTGTGAACTTTTTGTGTGTGTTGATCTATTATCAAATCAGTGTACTGGCACTTTTTTTTTTAGTAAAGCAACTTCATTTTGGTGCCGTTCACAGCGTCTTGAATTGCTAATGTCCGAAATATCACTTTTTCGCTTGTTTGGCACAGTCGTGTTTGTGTGTGTGTGTTTTTGTTTTGTTGTTCTTTGTTTTTCACACTTCTTCCACCGAACTCCGATTACGCTTCATATGGGAAAGAGGGGCGGGGGAATGGGGGTGGGAGGTGCAGTGTGTGTTAAAATTGCTACATTTAGTCGTCTCTGTGTACATGTATACTGTTCTTTGTAAAGCGCTCTGTTCATCTTAAAGGGTGCCTACCCTAGAATAACCCACAATTGTTGGTAATATGTTTCTTCGTCTTGATTAGTTGATAAGCTTATGTGGCATTGTCCGTCTTGTACACTGATATAGTCCTACTTAATCTGTCGGTTTGCGTGAAGTGAAATGTCGGATGTTTCGGCCATGGTGTAACCATGCATTCTTTCACCTGTGGTTTCTGTGATTTTCCCTCCCTTCCCGCCATGCCCTCGCCCACTATGGAGCCCAGTCCCGTGAACAAGAACGATGATGTATTAGTGATATTCTTTAAATGGTCTGTGTTCACTGTTTGTCCGTGCAAAGTGCGTTTCGCCTGACGGTTGAAACGCACCCTTACTCCAGATGGAAACAGTCATTTCATTCCCGCTTTCACTCTTTACCACAGGCTTTAAATTTAATCAAACAGTGTATACAACAAAGGAAATCTTTTTAGCAGTTTCAGTCGCAGCAAATGTCAGTTTCTCTTGCAGCAAATATTAGGGACTGTGTCGCCTTCAGTAGGCCTATGGAAAGATAAGTTTCTGCTGGAATTTTCTTTGTCTCGTGTCTCCCTGTGGTTTTAGGATCTATCCGCATTATACCATTGCTTGGTGCATGTGAGTATTCATAATGCATACTCGCTAGTTCCAAAACATCCTTTCCCTTGGAACCTTTCGTCGCGGTTAACGGGGCGTTAAGAATCAGTTGACTGTCCCTTGAAGCTGTGCGTTCTGTCCCGTTGCACTGATTCACATCACTAAAATCTCTCCCAGTATTCATAATGCATACTCACTAGTTCCAAAACATTCTTTCCCTTGGAACATTTCGTCGTGGCTAAAGGGCGTTAAGAATCAGTTGTCTGTCCCTTGAAGCTGTGCGTTCTGTCCCGTTTCACTGATTCACATCACTAAAATCTATCCAGGTCTCAAAGATTAACAGGGTCAGAGTCGACTCTCAGTCCTATCATTTTTGTTATTCTATGAGTTGGTTTTGTCATCACTATTTTCATGTGACATGTTCCATTGCTGGAGTGCGCAATGATTTGATGTCGCGGTTTACTGCTGTGTACTTGTGTTAGTATGTGTATTTTCTTAGACGAGTACTTGATACTAAACATCGCGAACGACTGGTGAATCAAAAAGACGTTTGGCTTGATTTTGTTTCCTCTGTGTGTGTGTGTGTGTGTGTGTGTGTGTGTGTGTGTGTGTGTGTGTGTTCTCTCTCTCTCTCTCTCTCTCTCTCTCTCTCTCTCTCTCTCTCTCTCTCTCTCTCTCTCTCTCTCTCACTCTCTCACTCACTCACTCACTCACTCACTCACTCACTCACTCACTCACTCTCTGTCGGTTGTGTTTGTGAGTAGTCAGTAGCTGATACATTCACTGTAACTCATGCGTTTATTGAGGGCGGCTAACAGCACGCGCGGGAAGCTATGGTGTTGTTGTTTGCTTTGTCTGTACTTAATAATTGCGGAAAGTATTTTTCTGTTGTTGGTGACATTAGTCCGCAATAATAATTTGAATATTCCAGTTTATTTGGCCACTATCATTTCAGCGCTTGGAGCCGCAGGGTAGGCGCTTTGCAAATTTCCGTTATTATGATGGGAGGCTATCAGGGTATAGTTCCGAATGTTAAATCAGGAGTTACTTCCCGTAGATCATGTCTCGCGCAATAGTGCAACGCGATTGCGGTTCGCACGCATACGTCCTCGTGCATTCACGTACATGGCGAGCGCACATACACAGCTCGCACGCTCTCTCTCTCACACACACACACATCGCACGCAAGCATTCACAGAATACAGCCTCGGATACTTTCTTCGAGATCTTTCCAACTTTGCCCACAGAATCTTCCATCCGGCATTAGCGGAAATCGGAGTAGAGAAAATGTGACTACCCCGATGAAAATCAAAACGACAGTCGGACCATCCGGCCTTAAGACTGAAAAAGGCATCCCCGCAAATCACGCTAGCAAGAATGAGAAGAGGGGACAAAGTGGCGATGGACGTTGATTCTTATTAATTTTCACATAATTATTAACAAATACGGACAGACTTGCCGCTGCGACCGATGGTGTGTGTCTTTGTCTTTGTATGACCAAGCAAACGCGGCATTAGGCCTAATAAGGAAGTACTAACCACAGTGAGTAAGTGCCTCGGCATGGATTGCCAATGGAATGGATTCTCGATATCGAGCTCCCAGTTGACCGCAAAAGGGTCACCTTAGGACAATACACTAGCCATCAAACCACTTGACGTCAGATCTGATGCACCGTTCACGCCACGCCATGTTATGACTAGTTATGAGACTGAATTGGCAAACGAAGTGGAGTGAACTTCGGAAGGAAGAAATCGGACTAGGCAACAGGAAGAAATCTATTCCATCCTTCAAAATCAGCTTTTGTTGTTAACGCTTCTTTCATTAATTCGGCAGAAAATGGATTTCCATTCTTTCGGCTGCCTCCGACGACAAATCAGTCTCAACACACACGCACGCACGCACGCACGCGCACGCACGCACGCGCACGTACACATACACGCGCGCGCACACACAAAATCCTAAACAAAGTTGACTACTGGCGTTCTAAAACGAGATCAAACACTCCTGAAAAAGTTGACAAGAACTTTCTTTTTTAATTAGACGGCAATACAAAACGTGTCGAATCTTGCTGGGTTAATCCCCCCACCCCCACCCACCCCCTTTTTTCTTTCTTTTTCCTTCATAAAGAAAAGACAAATGATACACAAATGATCAGAGGAATGAAATTCGATCTGTTTATCTTTCGGCAGTAGTGGAATTGTTTATTCGACTAAAAACAACTTCATTGCCAACTGAACTAGAAGTAGATCGGCGAATGACATTCTTCACGTTAGTGCATTTACCATGCTTGAGTGTCTGCTCAATGCTTGAGGGTTTTTACCCTGAAAATAAAGTGTTCTTTTCAACCTTTCGACTTGTGTTTTGGTTTCCATAACCGGTAATAACCTGAAGCAGCTGGGACTGTCGCCGTTGGCTTCGTCTGCCAAGAACCTTGTAGGCCTACTACTACTAACACTACTAATAACAATAACATTAAGGACTGTATAAAGTGCCTTTGGCGAACCACTCAAGGCGTTTCACAATTTTTTTAAGTAGGCCTATGGAACGCACGAACGTAAGGTAGTAACGCTTACTGTAAGAACTAAAAAAATTACAAAGCGGGAGCGGCATCAGTTTACTAAGTTGTTTGGTTCACTGAGTCAGTCAGTTTGTCGGAAGCAGAATTTAGCCTGGAAGGACCGTGCGAGGTTGTCAATTAAGCGAGCCCCATTTTAAATGCTCACTCTCGAACGTAAGCGACATGCACAGAGTGATAAGCATGGCAATGATGCCGAGGGAGACATGCAGCCATGTAAACACAGCGCCCCCTGGTGACGGCTACATCTCTGGCAATTAGCCGACTGCCGCCCTGACTTTACCCATGCGGGCGACACCGCAGCGGGACGCAGCTCTTTACCCAGGCTCCGCTTCAAGTGTCACTTCAGCCCGCTCCTGCCTGCTTCTGCGCTGTGACGTGTCCACGTATCGCTCATATCAATTTGGGACCTGGCGCTTACAGTCATCACGACATGGCCTTTAAGAGGGTCTTCAGTCTCAGTAACGGGGTAAATGGCTGGTATTATATTATGGGCTAGCGGTAGGGTGTTGAAGGGGAAAAAAGGGCACAGAGCGACGCTTTATTTCTACCTCTTAGAATGTCTTCGTGAGTAGGTGACATGAGCAAGCTTTAGAGTTGTCAATTTCAAGCCTCTGTCTCTGTCTCTCTGTCTCTGTCTCCGTCTGTCTGTCTCTCTCTCTCTGTGTACGCGCGCGTGCGTGCGTGCGTGCGTGCGTGCGTGCGTGCGTGCGTGCGTGCGTGTGTGCGTGTGTGCGTGTGTGTGTGTGGTGTGTGTGTGTGTGTGTGTGTGTGTGTGTGTGTGTGTGTGTGTGTGTGTGGTTTTTCTTTTTACTTAAGGGATGCCAAGCGAAGACAAGCTGGCCTAAAACGTAAATTATTTTCTAAAAAATTTAAAGGTGCAAATGTTTCCAGTTAGGGGCTTTCTATTTACGTCAGTAACAGAAGTACATGTACTTGAGTTTTTGTTTCGAATTGAAGGCGTGCTGTGAAAAGCAATAACTGTTTGGCTCATGGCGTAATGTAGGCCTATACTTAGTTGTCCTACGCACGTCGGAGTGGTTCATGGTGGCTTCAAAGAATGCGGTGTCACTGGATGAACTGGCTGAATGACAAACACAAAATGGCAGTGCCTTTCAGACATGGATTTTTTATATATATTAAAACCGGGCCGTAAATAGATTAAAAAAACTGCTGTATGTCATTTCATATTCATAGACAAAAAAGAAGAAAAAAGAAAAAAAGGCGAAATTTATAATGATTATGCCGGACGTGATTTAAACATTTTCAGTGTGCAGTTTTCAACTACTCTACGCTTTGGGTCAGTATTATACACGAATAGGGAGCGCGCTCACACACACACACACAAACACACACACACACACACACACACACACACATACACGCGCGCGCGCGCGCGCGCAATATTACACACATGACAAATGCACACAAGCATGCACACACAGTAATAATTATACGTACTGGGGCACATGCTCGCACATACTGATGCATGTGCAAGCCTAGCGCTCAAACGCCATATGCTGGGTCCCAGCACTGTTTTCCTTGTCTTTTTTGGTACAAGGGAGAGTGATAACGCCGAGCCATTTTCCACTGAATTTGCTAGTCTTCCCGGCCCATTCTTCTGGCTGATTGTCAAAAGTCATTCCACTTAATACCATGTCTGGCCTAAGTCAGTTTAGTATTCCAGCGGACTGAAATCTACAGCAATCTGAGATCAAACAAGATGAGAATTACGTCGGCTGTGAAGTAGGACATCAACACAAAACAAGAACCAGGCGACCCCACCCCATGCAGACGGCCGTTACCCCACCCGCCACTGCCGCCGCCCGAATAGACCCCCGTCTTTCAGAAAACCCGACAACAACAACGCTTTCCCTTCGCTGCAGCCATCACCACCAGCGGCGCTACGGCGATCACCAGCGGCGCTGCAGCGACCCGAGAGATGCAGCGGAGGTTCGGATCCCACGGGATTTCGCCCCACCCCGGGCCTGGTGATTGACCCGGCGCCCCGGGGGACGGAGTCTGCTGCCCTGTGCTGCTGTCAGCGGCGTGAACAAGAAAGGTTAGTTGATGTTTAATCTTTCATTAGGACGCCGCTGCTCATCGCGTCCCACGTTGTTAAGCCTGAGGAAGAGAAGAGCACTGGGTGGTTTGTACACTGAAAACTGAGTCTGGGTTTGTGGGTCGCTGCCACCGTCGCACGCCCGTGGGACTGACGCGTCTCAGTGCGGTGGCCGGGCTCCCAAGCCGTGTTTCAGCACGCTGATGATCCGATCCAAGCCCGGATTCAGCATCTTGATGTTCAAATCCTTCGCGGGATGAAACTATAAACCAAGGTCCCCCGTGTGCATACGCATGCAACAAGATCACATACGCACGTATTCTGTATTCTGTATTAAAGATCCTGTAGTCCATGTCGGAGTACGATGGACTATAAAAACAACAAAATACCTCAGCATGCACTAAAAGTGTCAGTCTTCATAATGTTGAAGGTGGACACTATACGAAAGAAGAAAGCCCAACAAGCCACGAAAGTCTTACCAGGACTAGATACGCTTCGTCTAATAAGAATAAGAATAACTAAATAAATGAAAGGCCAATAAAATTACATGTAAAAGTCTGACACGCAGTTCATGTCCCACGCCACTTCATGTTGGAAGGGAATGGTGAGGAAATGAAGTTCATGAATGAACCGGGAAGGCAAAAATTACGCAGTGCTTGAAGCACACAAACTCTATGCTAACGGCCTACTCCATAGAAAAAACAACTGTTGATAGCTCCATCGGGTGACGGCAGAGAGGACTTCAATTTCTGCCTCCGTGGCACGCCATCACAGCGGGACCGAAATAGTACCCCTGAATACGGCCACTGAGACAGTTTTTTTTTCTTTCTCTCTCTCTCTCTCTCTCTCTCTCTCTCTCTCTCTCTCTCTCTCTCTCTCTCTCTCTCTCTCTCTCTCTCTCTCTCTCTTTCACCTAGCGGTAAGGCGTTAGGCTGGTAAGCGGACCACGTCAGCTCAATTCCCCGCTGCGGCTCTCCTTTCTCTTGGAAAGTTGTGGTTTATGGACACTGTCTTGTGACTTTGCCTCTCACAATTAATGCAGCGGCATTAAAATGGCTCGCTTGCTTGCACAGATCGTTAATTCTGGTGGCGACTGTGACAGCACAGCGTTAGGTATAGTCTCCCTCTTCCCCCACCTCCTGGGAACTCGTAAGTAAGTAAGTAAACATGGTGCTTAACGTCCACAGAAACCACAAGGCTTATTAGGGATGGGGGGAAGGGGGTACGGAGGTGGGGGAGAGGGAGATTATATACCTATCGCTACACTGTCACCACCAGAATGACCTGCATTAAGATAGGCAGCGATGAGAGCCATTTTAATGTTTCATTAATTGTGAGGACAAAGTCACAAGACAGTGTCCACAAACCACAACTTTTGAAGAGAAAGGAGAGCCGAAGCGGTATCGAACCGAGGTCCTTCCGCTTACCAGCCTACCGCCTTACCGCTAGGCCAAACCGGCTCTCTTTGGGAATTCGGTCTTCAGAGGTGAATGTGAATGTCCGCTACACTTAGCCTGCCTGACTGGAGGGGAGGGGAGGAGGTGGGTCGGGAGAAGGGGGGCGGGGGGTGACTTCTCCCGCCTGCTTAACAGGAATAAATTAATTTTGGTTAATCTTCGCCTTCGTACGTAAGCCTAGCCTTCATTGATGTACTGTTAGACAGTATCTATTACAGAAGATTCGGCGTGGCCAAGCTTTGAATTTGTGATAGCATTGTGCAACTACTCGGTTTCAGACGGGGTCGCCCTGATATAACCGTAATGGTTGATTGGGCGTAAAACACCAACTTCTAGTACCTACCTACCTTCAGGAGGGGTTGAGCAATATAGGTTTACACCAGCTTGTACATCTTAGACTGAGAGGCCTAGTGGCTGTGCTGACACTGTTTCACTGACTAGGGCTGTCCAGTGGTCTCCACGTGGCTACTGGCCACAGGCCTACTGTGTGGTGGGTTTCCACTCGACTGCTGTCCGGCTGGCTTGATGACTGTTTCTGTCAAAAGACAATGGACGCAATTTCTGGACGAACTCAAACAAACAATAACAATGGCACATGAGATTTGTATTGCAGAACTCTCTCTGTCTCTGTTTCTGTCTCTGTCTGTCTGTGTGTCTGTCTGTGTGTCTGTCTGTGTGTCTGTCTGTCTGTCTGTCTCTGTCTCTCGGCTCTGTCTGTCCGTCTGTTTCTCTCTCTCAACCTCTCTCTCCCTCTGTGTGCGTGCGTGCGTGCGTGCGTGCGTGCGTGCGTGCGTGCGTGTTTGTGTGTGTGTGTGTGTGTGTGTGTGTGTGTGTGTGTGTGTGTGTGTGTGTGTGTGTGTGTGTGTGTGTGTGTGTCTGTCTGTCTGTCTGTCTGTCTGTCTGTCTTCTGTCTTCTTCTCTCTCTCTCTCTCTCTCTCTCTCTCTCTCTCTCTCTCTCTCTCTCTCTCTCTCCCCCCCCCCCCCCCCCTTACTGTTCTTTATAAGATAAGCATTGATTGCTTCTGTTTTCTTTTCCAATACTAGTCATAATGATGAACTGATCCGATGTTCTGCTGCTGTTTGCTGGTTGTATGCTCATAATATGTAACTGAATGACGTATGGCATGTGTTCATCTGGCGCTGTGAACACGCTATGTTTGTGTGGAAATTCTCATGTATAACTTTTCACCCACTCATTTATGCCTATATGTATTATTATAAATAATGCCTGTAATTTGATATCTACTCATCAGTAGCTAAGCAAGGACTAGTTGTTAGACAGGTTTTGAATGAACTTCAAACTACAATCCTTGTAAAATAAAGTTTTCGAGTTCGAGTTCGAGTTTTCTCTCTCTTTGTCTTTTATGTCTGTCTGTCTGTCTCTGTCTGTCTGTCTGTCTGTCTGTCCTCTGTCTGTCTCTCTCTCTCTCGTCCTTCCTGGAATACCGCGAAACTGTGTCAGTTTGATTTCCCGCTGGTGATATGACCTAGAAAATCGGTCTGTTGTGGAGCGCGTTCCCAAGGGAAACAATTCACGAACTGATGAGAGCGGCGTCGGACCCACGCAACAGCTGATGGAGTAATGGAGACCTGCGCGCGTCGGAATTTCTCACGACATGACAATACTTAAGTTTTCTTGCCGTTGTCGCTCAGTGGAGACTTCCTGCTCTGCTCTCGCTCTCGCTTTTGCCACCCACACGGCACCCCGTCCTCAGACGGCAATCTGCGAGAAATAAGCAAACAGAAATGTTTCGCGGAACAACGTTAAATAATGCAAAAGAATTGAGATTATTTAAGTTTTGGGGATGTGTTTGTGTGTGTGTGCGTGCGTGCGTGCGTGCGTGCGCGTGTCAGTGTGTGTGTGTGTGTGTGTGTGTGTGTGTGTGTGTGTGTGTGTGTGTGTGTGTGTGTGTGTGTGCGCGCGCGCGTGCGTGGTTTTGTTGTTGTTTTTGATTGCTTGTTTGGTTGTGGTGTGTGTGTGTGTGTGTGTGTGTGTGTGTGTGTGAGAGAGAGAGAGAGAGAGAGAGAGAGAGAGAGAGAGAGAGAGAGAGAGAGAGAGAGAGAGAGAGAGAGAGAGAGAGAGAGAGAGAGAGAGAGAGAGAGAGAGAGAGAGAGACTTGATAATCGTTCACAGTCATCAAAACTGTTTTCAGAGTACAAAGCCCCAAAATAAAAATAAAAATTCATCATGCAAAGTTTGAAAGGTCGGTAGATAATATGAGAAAATATGCTAGATACGCGCTGCTTCAAGTCCTGGCCTACATGAAAATAACGGCGACACAAATGTGTCGATCCAGGCAAGAACCACTGGTACTTGTTTGACTGATGGGACGCTAGTACAGCCCTCTGCTCATGCCTAGGTTTTACAAACGCACTGACAAACACACACACACACACACACACACACACACACACACACACACACACACACACACACACACACACACACACACACACACACACACACACACACATGCAATAACATCAGTTTCACTCTTAAGAATGGTGGAATAATGAACTTGACTAGTCGAAACGATTATGATGATCATACTGCTGCTGCTGCTGAGTGATGATGATGATGATGATGGTGGTGGTGGTGATGATGATGATGATGATGATTGATACTAAAGGGAAAGGACTACATTAGATAGGGCGCCACGGCTGACTACACTGACAGCACCCAACCGGTTGCAGTGAACCGTAGGAGTGAGATCCTTTGACTGTGACATGAGTGTGGCAGCGAGACAACCCCGCCCTGAGTGTCTCCCGCTTGAACTGGGATGTTTTCACTCACTTCCAGAGCGAAAAATAATCCCCCCAATCTTTGCTCATTGCTCCACCTTCACGCTTGTAGATAAACTTTACCTACACGACTCTCTGCAACACAAACCTGTGTGCACGTAACAGCTGAAGCATTCTGGAGGCTGGCATCGAAACAAGGGCAAGTAATCGACAGGGGCGAGCAGCCCGGACAGGTGGGCAGAGTTATGGGAATTGCGAGGGGAATGCAAGCGACAGGGTTATGAAATGACGGCTACACGGCGAGAGATAAGTTTAGCTGATGTTGATTTAGGCTAAAAGCTGTTGATTCTGTACTGCAAAAAAAGAGTGGTCTGTGTGTATGGTGTTCGGTTGCTGGTCGATTGAATAGCATGGGTATCGACGGTCTGTGACACGTGACACGTGAACTTGCATTCCGCCTCAGCGTACACTGAGAAACTTGAAAAGCCCAGACCAGCTTTCCTGGGGTAAGATCTTTAAAGGAGCTATTCAACTAGTAGTTTGTTGTGATCAACCAGCCGGCTTGGTGTGTTCAGCCAGTAACCTGTTGCGTCATCCAGACAGCAGCTTGGTTTGTCTTTCAGCCAGCAGTTTGTATTTTCAGCCAGCAGTTTGTTGTGTTCAGCCAGCAGCTTGTTGTGTTCAGCCAGCATCTTGGCTTGTCTTTCAGCCAGCAGTTTGTTGTGTTCAGCCAGCAGCTTGGTGTGTTCAACCAGCAGCTTGTGTTCAGCCAGCAGTTTGTTATGTTCAGCCAGCAGCTTGTGTTCAGCCAGCAGCTTGTGTTCAGCCAGCAGTTTGTTGTGTTCAGCCAGCACCTTGGTTTGTCTTTCAGCAAGCAGCTTGTTGTGTTCAGCCAGCAGCTTGTTGTGTTCAGCCAGCAGCTTTGTGTGTTCAGCCAGCTGCTTGGTTTGTCTTTCAGCAAGCAGCTTGTTGTGTTCAGCCAGCAGCTTGCTGTGTTCAGCCAGCAGCTTGGTCAGTGTGTTCAGCCAGCAGCTTGGTTTGTCTTTCAGCAAGCAGCTTGTTGTGTTCAGCCAGCAGCTTGTTGTGTTCAGCCAGCAGCTTGTTGTGTTCAGCCAGCAGCTTGGTGTGTTCAGCCAGCAGCTTGGTTTGTCTTTCAGCCAGCAGTTTGATGTGTTCTGCCAGCATTGAGTTTGTTGTATTCAGCGGCCAGCTTGTTCATCCAGCATTTTGGTTTGTTCAGCCAGCACTGAGTTTATTGTTTTCGGCCAGCAGTTTGTTGGGTCAGCCAGCTGGGCCAGCCAATACTGAGCTTCAGTACTGTGTTCAACCAACAGCTTAGTGTGTTCATCCAGCAGTTTGTTCAGTGTTCAGCCAGCAACTTGTGTACATCCACCGAGCAACCTACTGTGTTTGAACCATTCTAACTACTGGCAAACAGATTTCTCTCACTTCACCCGTCACGAAAAGGTCGTAGGAACGAATTAACTGTGGCGTGCTTGCAAGTTGATTCTCAGAATCAACATGTGAACTGAGACTTCTTCTCGTGGACCAAGGTGCTCCCACCAACGACCGAACCGACACTGACAGCTTCTGAGAACTTGAGACTAATCAAAAGTTTGAAATCCTCCAGTGCAGAGACTGTACAGAGACGACCTAAACTCTGACACGTTTACGCGATGGTGTTTGCTCTGATGCCGGTGAGTGCACACCAGTGGCCTCAGTAAGTGGTATCAGTTTACACTCTAAACCTTTATTTTCCGGTAGGCCTACGCCGGGTACACAGGCCTTTAGTGCATGCAGCATGTGTACCCCCCAAATGACAAGAATGACCTTCAGTAAAAAATACATTAAAAAAAAACTCTTAAAAAATATAAAAGAAAAACTGCGACTGTGCTATGAGATGTAAACACCTCTACTATATCGTTTAGAGTCCATTCACAAACGATATCAGTTTCGGCTGATTTCTCAGCTCAAAGAATGCGTTCCGCGCACAGGGGTGTCAAAAAGCGCTGGCAAAACCAATGTTATTCTGCAGCCTGCAGCGAAACATCGCCAAGACATCTGACGCACTCTTCCCTCGACAGCGATGCCGACGATTTCAGACCCACGTCCTACTGCCTCGCCAAGCACGACAGGAACGAGACTTCAGATATCTAAGTCACGTGCATTTGTCTAGGTTGGTCATGTGATACCTCTTGTCTCGAGCAGGCACGTGTGCGCATGTGCAAAATGAGAAGCATATGTATTTTACACCCAAACTACAAGTGGAGAAGTCAGTACCACTTCCCGTGAAACTGACGATAATTGGAGAGAGACGCTGCACAGAGATGAAGTAATGAGGATGTTGTCTTTGATGAAGATTGAGGAAGTGCTTACGTCGCCTGACTAGACAATAATAATTTCACGGTGTCGTGTGTCAGGGATTTCAGTCGTGTGTGTGTGTGTGTGTGTGTGTGTGTGTGTGTGTGTGTGTGTGTGTGTGTGTGTGTGTGTGTGTGTGTGTGTGTGTGTGTGTGTGTGTGTGTGTGTGTGTGTGCGTGCGTGCACGCGCGCGTACGTCCCTGCGTGCTTGTGTCTGCGTGCGTGCGTGCGTGCGTGCGTGTGTGTGTGTGTGTGTGGGGGGGGGGGGGGGTGCGTGCGGCGCGCGTACGTCCCTGCGTGCTTGTGTCTGCGTGCGTGCGTGCGTGTGTGTGTGTGTGTGTGTGTGTGTGTGTGTGTGTGTGTGTGTGTGTGTGTGTGTGTGTGTGTGTGTGTGTGTGTGTGTGTGTGTGTGTGTGTGTGTGTGTGTGTGTGTGTGTGTACGTGCGTGCATGTGGTGGGTGGGTGGATGGGTGTGTGCGCGCGCCTATCCGCGTTTGTTTAATTTTTGTATTTGTTCTTTTAAGAAAATGAAGTTGGTATCATGCTTTTCTTTATCACTTTCTTTCAGCACCACTTTGGGGCTTCTTCTTCTTCTTCAGCTGCAGCTTCTGCTGCTGCTGCTCCTCCTTCTCCTTCTTCTTCTCAGTTCTTCTTCTTCTTCCTCTCCTCCTCCTTCTTCTTCTTGCAGCTTTGTTGCTATATGCTCATCAAGTCATTCACTTCAACAACAAAAGCAAAACAAACAAATTAGAAGCGTATGGACGGTCAGGAAAATTATACCTCAACCACACATCGATTTCTTGGAAAATAATAATAATGACTTATATTTATATGTATACACACACTTTCTCATAGAGTAATGTTGGCGCTTTTTTGACGACAGTGTAGCCATACAGCCATCGGTATAACGCTCCCCCCTCCCCCCCCCCTCTACACGGATTCATCCACAGCGTACAAATATACCCGCCCCCTCCGCCCCTCCCTCTACCCGGATCGATGACGTGGGGCTTAATGTCCTTGGATGTCGGGCTGACATATTAGGAACAACTACCCGGATTCATCGCCAGCATACAGTGCCCCCTCCTCCTTCCGCCCCTCCCTCTACCTGGATTCCTCGCCAGCATACAAACATGATAATTCACCCACCCCCTCCCCCCGGGATTTCATTCCTCGCCAGCATACAACTGTAACCAAAGAGCGAGCAGTAAGCCAAGTGGTAAAATAAGGCGTTGGACTTGAATCACGGGGAAATACGCGGCAGCTACGGGTTCGAACCCCAGATTTAGTTCACCATGCCCGTCTGAAGTTGTCCGCTTCTTCAAATAAAAATGTGCCTGTGTATCATGGACAGTGAATCACGTTGCAAAGTTAGCTGACAAATTATGTTTCGCCCTGATAAAAATTATAACCTCGCAGTTGATCGGGTGTTAGAATTAATATCAGTCGCTAACTAACTTTTTGCAGAGGCTTCCGTGTTCACCATAGCCGCTCCGAAGCACGGGTGGCCGAAGGGATTCCGCAGGTACCGTGGAAGCGGGTAGAGCGACCCAGCAGGTTCCAGGTCCCCCTGGGGAAAGTGAGACCCTGGTGGCTGAAGTCTCTGCCCCTCCTTTCTCAGTCTCTCCCAGGTCGGTTTGTTTTCCGTCTGTAGCGAGGCCCGCACAAGTGCGAGAGAGAACAATAAACTCGTCGACAAAGCGACTGCTGCTTCTTATTTATCCATTATCGGGGCCCGCTTGTAAAACAGAACTGGCCACGTGGTGTTTTCGTCACCGCCTCACGTGGCCTTATTTATCCATTTATTAGGACTTCCTCGTGACTCAGGGGCTGTTGGAACGTGTTTTCATTTCCACAATCGACGTCCTTGGTCAATTTGGCTGGAGCCTCTATTGTGACAAAATGAGGGAGGGTGGGTGGGGGAAGCAAAACTGCACAAAATAAAACGTGCAGTTCATGCCGTAGTCAATAGTTCGGCAGTTTTCATCTTCAGTGATGCAGTGCTGTTGTCGGTTTTTGCTTGGGTTTTGTTAGTTTTGTTGTTGTTCTTGGTGGTGGTGGTGGTGTTGTTTAGTTGTTGTTTTCCCCCGTCAAGGACTGCGCACACGGTTTCGCTATAAGCTGTGCTATTGTTTGTCCTGCTGTTGCCTGTTGTTGCTTTTGTTGTTGTTGTCACTGTTGCTGCTGCTGCTGCTGTTGTTGCTAATGTTCATGGCTGCTGACTTTGACAAGGGAAGGTGAAACAAGACGCATCCCTTAAAATTTTGAAAGAAAATTTGAAACCATTGGAATAATGAAGCGAAACTGAAGCCTCTTCATTGTTCGCTCAGCCAAATCACCCTCCTCCACGCCCGGCACGAAGAGGCACTGTATGTCCGAGTTCCTTCAAACAAGTCACTTCACTGTAGTCGTTGTCTTCGCCCTGCTGGCCGCCCAGGAAGCGATCTGTCCGATATTCCTCCAGACGACAAATTAATCACTTCACTGTATTCCTTGTATTCGCTGCATTCTTCACCATCCCCGTCGGCCAGGAACCGCTAGGGAATCCTCAGACAACAAATTACTTCATTGTATAGTTATGCGTTGTGTCTAGACCCTGCGCCACACCCACGAGGCATAGCCGATATTCCCTCAGACAAACAAATCACTTCAGTCACTGAGTATTCTTTTTGTCTAGAAACCCCCTTCCCTACACCCACGAAGTGGCATGTTCGATATTCCCTCAGACAACAAATCATTTCATTATATACTCGCTGTGTCTAGAAACTACCCCCCCCCCCTCTCCCCGCCCACTTAGTGGCATGTCTAATATTAACTGAACACCCCGCCCCTTCCACCCACGCCTACGAAGCAGCGGCTTGTCCATTATCCACCCCCCCCACCCACCCCCCGCCACCACCATGCCCACGTAGCAGCATGTCCGATATAATTATCCTCAGACCACAAATCACTTCATTGTATAATCACTGTGTCTAGAACCCCCACCCCATCCCACGAAGCGGCATGTCCGATATTCCCTCAGACCACAAATCACTTCACTGTATACTCGCTGAGCCTGGCACCCCCCCCCCCCCCCCCCCCCCCCCACCCCATCCGACGAAGCGGCATGTCCGATATGCCCCTCAAGCCAGCCATGCCCCGCGCGCTGGATTAAAGGATCAAAGGCTTCCACTCCGCGCGCAAATGAAACACGCGCACGCACACGAATTTTTCAACAAACGTCTTGCGCCGTCATAACACAGGGCCGGATAATGAGGGGTGTTCAATTTAGAGAGCTATTCGCTCATTATTCCGTCTTCAATTTAGGCAGCTATTCGCTTATTATTCCTTCCCCGCGAGAGGCAGCCTCTCCATTAAAGACATTTTAATCCCCTGCATATTTTGGGCGCATAACTCCGTCGCTGGTTTGCGCAAGTCAGGAAGTACAACGAACGGTTCGGTCTGGATGGTTAATAGTTCCAGTATATGAGGTTCTTGGGGGAAAAACGTGGTGCATGTGAAGTGATCAAGACGAAAGTCGATTGCTCTCAGACTGTTAGTGATACCAAGTCTTTGTCGGCGTTTGTGCGAATGTCTCACGCACACTGTGCTACCTCATTCAAAGGCTATATATTCTTTCTTTCTTTGTTTGTTTGTTTGTTTCTTTCTTCTTCTTCTTCTTCTTCTTCTTCTTCTTCTTCTTCTTCTTCTTCTTCTTCTTCTTTCTTTCTCCTCCACAACCCCCTCTCTCTTTCCTTTTTGTGACATATATTCTTTTTTTCCTTCTTCCTCTTGTCTCTGTGTCTCTGTGTCTCTGTGTCTCTATCTGTCTGTCTGTCTTTCTGTCTGTCTCTGTCTGTCTCTGTCTCCCTCTGTCTGTCTGTCTGTCTGTCTGTCTGTCTGTCTGTCTGTCTGTCTGTGTCTGTGTCTGTCTGTCTGTCTGTCTGTCTGTCTGTCTGTCTGTCTGTCTGTCTGTCTCTCTCTCTGTCTCATAATTAATGAACCGACTTAGTAGTAAGCTGAATTGTTCTGTATGGGACAATTAAAGTATATTGATTTGACTTGACATACACACGCAGCCAATCGCACTGACCCTCATTCAGGCGTGTGCTTGGCGAAACAACTGTTCCAGTGCCAGGACAATGCCGGAAAATGTTGTGACGTAGCCACAGAGTGAAAACAATAGGACTCTGCGTAACGTGCATCACACATCTGTTATCGCTAGTCTCGCGCCGGCCTTAGGAAAGATGAGTCCTTTGCTGGTGAAGCTTTCAGTTCGCCGGGATGCCTCAAACCTGCCTGAATCTCTCTGCCACAGTCCATCAGCTGCAGCATCACAGTCCTGGGGATTGTCTTCCAGGAGAACTCGCATCTTTCTCCCATTATTCCTGCACCCTCGCGGCATCGACGATCCCAACACAGCGCTGGGCTAAATCCACGCAACGCTAATTTCAACACACGGCCAGCGACTTCATCTTCGCTTACCTAGGATGGATTCTGTGAGTCTTTCAACTTGACTGCATTCATTACCCTTCCAACCACGCCGTCTCCATTACCTCGCGGTGTTGCAGAATTCCTAGCAGGCATCTGCAGCAGACGACACATTTGAAGAACTTGAGAAATGTCGTCTGCATCATTCCAGACCCGCCGCAGTCCGATGGGATTCCCTCCCCGAATCGTCCCCCATAAAAATGGTGACACGCAGAAAAAAAGATAGAAAAAAGAAAAAAAGAAAAAAAATGAAAAAAAAGAAAGAAGAAGAAGAGGAGGAAGAA
Source organism: Alviniconcha marisindica (assembly GCA_018857735.1). Taxonomy (NCBI): domain Eukaryota; kingdom Metazoa; phylum Mollusca; class Gastropoda; family Provannidae; genus Alviniconcha; species Alviniconcha marisindica. The sequence continues at coordinate 881,320 of JABMCL010002836.1, forward strand.
AGCACGCACCTGGGTCTATGGTGGCTTAGTGGATAACAAGCGGTTGGAAACTCGGTCACACGGTGTAAGCTGACGTTTAAATCTTCAGAGTTCAGTTACAGGAGCAAAGCGCTTTCTGTAGTGGCGAATCTCTCTCTCTCTCTGTCTCTCTCTCTCTCCCTCTCTCTCTCTGTGTCTTGTTTGGGCAAGGGCTGGATGTAATAAAGCATACATGCTTATCTATTACCCTCCTAAGTAAAGAATTCCCCCCCCCCCACCCCCTCCTCTCTCTCCCTCTTCCCACTTTTTACTCTCTCTCCGTGCCGCTGACTGGACTGACCTTTGTTTATTAAAGGGAATAACTTCACAACCAGTTTTGACTTTGTCTTCTTCAACAATCTAGAAACCATAGTATAGCTGCTGCTCATAAGAATGTTGTCACTGCGGATTGGACAGTGTGAGTCAATAAGGTATTTGACCTCTTCACTGCCATGACGTCACCCGAAAACGACCAATAAAAATGCGAAATTTGAAACCCTTCAGACTTTTTTTTCTTTTTCTTTTTTCGCACCGGCATGTGAAACGATTTTCATCAAAACGCATATAGCATTGAAGGTAGATGTGTTATACGACTGAAAATACACTGTTTGCAGGCGCGTCCGTGCATCTTTCCGTGAAGATTTGGATCTTAAAAGGTTCAAAAGAACGCTTATTAATTATTTACAGTTTGTCCCTAATATGTCAAATCGACATCCGAGGACATGAAGCCCCACATCATCACCATCTTATTAATTATGACACAAACACACATATGTGAAGAGACTAACTAGCAACTAGTTGAAGAAACAAGAGACGGACTTTACGTTACAAATAGGTCAACCTTATGCTTGCAATCAAAAACAAACGAAGTGATTGAAAACCGCATGCGCGGCGAAGTTTTCTGTAATAAGATGGATGCCGGTGAAGGTGAAGCTCGGCGTGACGTCAGTCTTGTTTTCCCCTCGCTGTGCTTGGCGGGGATTAGGTGCAAGACTTGTCAGCCGGCGGGAAACCACTTCACTGCATGTAGCCTAAAGGGCCAGGCGTTCACCGCCACGGGAAAGCTCCACTGGTGAGCTGCTCTACTTCAACTAGTCTCAAAGTTCCCTTTTGGGATTTCTTTCTGCCTGTCTTTCTTTCAGTGAGGTACTACGAACACATGC
>JABMCL010002836.1:887500-892500 GCA_018857735.1 Alviniconcha marisindica
GCCTAGGTGCGCTCAAAGATGACCAGAAGACTTCAAAGTGTGCTCATGACGCACTTCAATGGTATTCAAGATGGGTGATGACCAATAAATGACCGCATATATAATACGAGTTTTCGGTGGAGAGGGTTCCGCAGACTGCCGAGCGAGAGACTGATAACACACTCACTGTACCTCCTTGAGTCCTCCTCTCCTGGTGAGAGGGACGAGTTCAGTGTCGCTTTACGTCCACGGAGACCATAAAGACTATTAGGGACGGGAAGCCAGGACTGCCACCTCCATTTTCACACAGTTCGCTGAGCTTTGTCTCTCTCCACTGTGTTCAAGTTCAATGTCACTTTACGTCCACAGAGACCATAAGAACTATTAAGGACGGGGAGCCACTTCGACTTTCACACAGCTCGTGAGCTTTGCCAGGGACGAACAAGTAAGTAAACATGGTGCTTAATGTCCACAGAAACGACAAGGCTTATTAGGCACGGGGAGAAGGGGGTATGGAGATGGAGGAAGAGGGAGATTATATACCTATCTCTACACTGTCACTACCAGAATGATTTCTGCATTAAGATGGGCAGCGATGAGAGCCATTTTAATGCTTCATTAATTATGAGGGACAAAGTCACAAGACAGTGTCCACAAACCACAACCTTTAGTTTTGCTGCTTTTACAGGTCGGTAGTCTGCTAACTTCTGTACTATCTGTACATCTACACACGTCCATTTCTTGTTCGTCACACATTCTATGATGATCACGTCTGCAAACTGGCTGTATTCATCTGCGTGTAACCTTTAACACACATTACATTTATAATACAGTCTTCACACACGCTTGGCATCCCTTAAGTAAAACAACAACAACAACATCAACAGCAACAGCAACAAGAACAACATACACACAAACACACACAAACCCACACGCACGCGCGCGCGCACACACACATAAACACACACGCGCGCGCACACACACACAAACACACACACGCGCGCGCGCACGCGCATACACACACACACTCAAACACACAAACACACATACACATATAAACACACATACACACACAAACACAAACACACCCCACACCCCACACACACACACACACACACCCCACACACACACACACACCCCCACACCCCACACACACACACACACACCACACCACACCACACCACACACACCACACACACACACACACACCCCACACACCCAAACACACACGCACGCACGCACGCACCCCACGCACGCACGCACGCACACACGCACACTCGCACGCGCGCACACACACATAAATACACACACACGCGCGCGCACACACCACAAACAAGACACGCGCGCGCGCACGCGCTACACACAAACCCTACACAACACACACCAAAAAATACACAAACAACACAAAAACCACACACACAAACACACATAAACCACACACACACCACACACACACCCACCCAACACACACACACACACACCCCCACCACGCACGCACGCACGCACGCACGCACGCAGCACGCCGCACGCACGCAAACACACACACAACCACCAAAACACACACCACACACACACCACCACCAAAACACACACACCCCACACACCACACCCACCCACACACACCACACACACACCCACCACACACCCACACACACACACAACACACACACACCCACACACACACACACACACACACACACACACACACACACACACACCCCACACACACACACACACCCCACCACCACACACCCACAACACACCCCACACACACACACACACACACACACACACACACACACACAAACACAAAACACCACCCCACAAACACACACACACACACAAAACACACACACACACACACCACCCACACACACACCACCCACACCACACCACACACACACACACACACACACACACCACACACACACCCCACACACACAACACACACACCCACCCCACAAACACACCACACAACACACACACACCCAACACAACACACACACACACACACACACAAAACACACACACAACCCCACACACACCACACACACACACACAAAACCACACACAACACCCACACACACACAACCACACACACACACACACACACACACACACACCACACCCACACACCACACACCACACACACCACAAAACAACCCCACCACACACCACACACCACACAACCCCACCCACCCCACCACACACACACACACAACCACACACACACACACACAAACACCACACACACACACACCACACACACACATGACGAAACCATGAAGCAAACCATAAAAACTGACTTGGGACAAAAACAAAAACAGACTTACATCATTACATGTACACTGTAGACAAGCACCATTACTGTGGGCGATGTACATGTACACTACAGACCTGCATCATTACTATGGGCGATGTACATGTACACTATAAACTTGCATCATTACTATAGGCGATCTACATGTACACTATAGACCTGCATCATTACTATGGGCGATGTACATGTACACTACAGACCTGAATCATTACTATGAGCGATGTGCCTTGCACTATAGACCTGCATCATTACTATGGGCGATGTGCCTTACACTATAGATCTGCATCATTACTATGGGCGTTGTGCATGTAGACTATAAACCTGCATCATTACTATGGGCGATGTACATGTACACTACAGACCTGTATCATTACTATGGGCAATGTGCCTTACACTATAGACCTGCATCATTACTATGGGCGATGTACATTTACACTATAGACCTGCATCATTACTATGGGCGACGCGCCTTACACTATGGACCTGCATCATTACTATGGGCGATGCGCCTTACACTATAGACCTGCATCATTACTATGGGCGATGTGCCTTACACAATTGACCTGCATCATTACATGTACACTAAAGACCTGCATCATTACTATGGGCGATGTACATCTACACTATAGACCTGCATCATTACTATGGGCGATGCGCCTTACACTATAGACCTGCATCATTACTATGGGCGATGTGCCTTACACAATTGACCTGCATCATTACATGTACACTAAAGACCTGCATCATTACTATGGGCGATGTACATCTACACTATAGACCTGCATCATTACTATGGGCGATGTACATGTACACTACAGACCTGCGTCATTAATATGGGCGATGTTCATGTACACTATATACCTGCGTCATTACTATGGGCGATGTACATGTACACTATAGACCTGCATCATTACTATGGGCGATGTGCCTTACACTACAGACCTACATCATTACATGTACACTATAGACCTGCATCATTACATGTACATTATAGACCTGCATCATTACTATGGGCGATGTACATGTACAATATAGACCTGCATCATTACATGTACACTATGGACCTGCATCATTACTATGGGCGATTCACATGTACACTATAGACCTCCATCATTACTATAGGCGATTCACATGTACACTATAGACCTCCATCATTACTATAGGCGATTCACATGTACACTATAGACATGCATCATTACTATGGGCGATGTACTTGTACACTATAGACCTGCATCATTACTATGGGCGATGTACATGACACTACAGACTTGCATCAGTACTATAGGCGATGTACATGACATTATAGACCTGCACCATTACTATAGGCGATGTACACGACACTATAGACCTGCATCATTACTATAGGCGATGTACATGACACTATAAACCTACATCATCACTATGGGCGATGTGCATGACACTGTGCAACTGCATCATTACTATAGGCGATGTACATGACACTATAGACCTACATCATCACTATGGGCGATGTGCATGTACACTATAGATCTACATCATTACTATAGGCGATGTACGTGACACTATAGACCTACATCATCACTATGGGCGATGTGCCTTACGCTATAGACCTGCATCATTACATGTACACTATAGACCTACATCATCACTATGGGCGATGTGCCTTACGCTATAGACCTGCATCATTACATGTACACTATAGACCTACATCATCACTATGGGCGATGTGCCTTACGCTATAGACCTGCATCATTACATGTACACTATAGACCTACATCATCACTATGGGCGATGCGCACAGTGCAGTCCCGCCTCACCGACTGGACTCCATTACAGCGAGGAAGCCGAAGCAATAGGTGTGACTGCCGTGCGAGAGAAACAATTAAAGCAGCCAGGTAATTAGCTCTCTCTCACCTGCCCGTCTTCGTCACCGGCCAGTCCATGAAGGGAGGGGGTGGTGGAGGGGGTGTGTGTGGGGGGGGGGGGGGGGGAGAGAGGGGCGGACTGTTACAGACAGACCAGCTGCAGGCTGTACACAGACGCTGGCTCGGCTTCCATCAGCAGCAGGCTCCCGACAACGGCGCTTCAGTGTAGGTGATGGCCGCCGCCAGGGAATTGGAGCGTGTGCAGCTACACGTGCAGATAAGGGCTGTACGAGGGTCGGTTCTTACGATCGCTTCGTCAGCAAGGCTTCAGCCACACTGACCCCTGGCGGACGGGACTGCTTTGCAGCAACAACAATAATAATAAGGATGATTACGACGACGACAGCAACAATAACGATAATAACAAGGATGGCGTTGATGATAACTACGACGACGACCACGATAATAGTAATAATAATAATAAAGCTGATAATAATAGCGACAACGATAATAATGATAATAATAATAATGACGACGATGATGATAATGACGAGAACAACAATAATAATAATGATAATGACCACGACAAGAACAAGAAGGAGAAGACAGACTCGAAGGGAGAGAGTTGTTTGTTGCTGTTGTTCTTGGTTTAAACAAGAATTGATTCAAGACAAAATAAAGATACAATGACTGGCCATGGGCTCACCAACAAACTTGCTGCTTATAGGCGATGAACTCATTTACATACAGTTGAAAAACACACACAAATGTATGGCCGACGAACAATTTTACCAAGCTAACAATAAATCAGACATAACAAAAACCCAAGAGGAAATAAAGAAACAAGCAACCCCCCC
>JABMCL010002836.1:897500-900000 GCA_018857735.1 Alviniconcha marisindica
ATATATATATAACTGATTCGTCTATTATGCATTTTTAGAAGAAGAAAACCCCCCAATGTAAAACCGTTTTCACGGCATTGTTCAGGTTAGTGTAGCAAGCTTTGCGGCAGTATGGCAGACAACAACGAGTTCTCGGCGCAGTGACGGTGTCAGTCTTGGAATTGCATGGGTTCTGTGACTTTGCTTATCAGGGCTAAGCTGTGGAAGACAGCGGTACGAAGGAAACAAAGCAGGCCTCTGTAACCTCAAGTAAACTGCATGGTCTCCACCGCGAACAGTCAGTATTTTGGGGAGCGGGGATAGCTCAGTGGTTAGAGCGCCGGACTCGTGTTTGAAAGGTCGCGGTTCGAATCCCTGCAGAAGCGGCGGGAGAATTTTCTTCTCCAGGGTCAACTTTCTGTGCTGACTCTTATTTCGGTATCCGTTCCACCCCCGTGCATGAAGTGACATGGTGCATGGTTGTACGGTGTCACAGAACTTGCGCCGAGACAGCAGCAGTTTCATGTGGCACCAGCCATGTCAGCGCTGTAAGTACACCACTTCGGTGGATATTCAAAAGTGCGCTTTAAAAAGCTAGTCACTCATGTAGAATCACATGCGAGCGCAGTGAATCTGCTCGAGAGCGGAGAATAACTCTATAAAAAAAGAAAAGAAAAACAAAAGCCATCATCATCACCCCTGCGTTTAGCTGAAGTCTTTCAAATCATCCACCAGGACTGGGTATCAGTACCCTCCCGCTGTGGCTGAAGACTTTTTCTTTTTGTTTGTTTGTTTCTTCTTCTTCTTCTTCAGTTGAGGGAGGAGGGGAATGGTGTCCAAATAATATGCGATGAAAGAAATAATGATATAAAATTTCATGGTAAATGAAATTATTTTACAGTGGATTGTAAGTCAGTGTTTGTAGCGCAAGCACGTGCAACTGGCAGACAGCGACGACTGGTGGTGGCCGTGATGTGCGCATTTACTGACACTCTGCAGCTGCTGAGCCTCCCCCCCCCCCCCGCCCCCCCCCCTCACCCCCTGCCCCCCTTCCACCACCCCCCTCCACCAGTCTCAAGTAAAAGGAACAAAAAGACACGAAAGAAGAGGAACAAAATATAAGCATAAATTCGACTAGTAACGTTGTGTATTCCAGTCAGTGTAGCTGATTGTGGCGACGGGGAACTTGACTTGTGCCACAGAAAGCATTGTGTGCACCCTCATGGTACTTATTGACAGAACAGCTTAAGTACTACACTTTAGTACAAGCGGTTTGTGTATCAAGACACGACTCACACATGAAAACGAAACTGATAAAATGAAATTCAAGCCGTGGCTGTTTTTACTGCATCTTACCCATCAGTGAGGGCCAAAGAAAACAGTCTCTCACTTAACAGAATTGGAAGAGTGCAAAGTCTGCAACGTTTCCGTGTACATTTCAAGAGAGAGGCAAATAGAACAAACTTCCACAGAGCGAAAAGAACCGGTGCAATAGAACTTAGATCAACGACGCAAGACACTGTGAATCTTCCTGCAACTGGAACGAGGCAAGCAGCCGGAGCTGATCGTTCATTGGTTCAAAGGGAGGACCGATGTGGGCGGGGTTTGACGCACATGTCCCCATGCCAACCAATGGCTGGCTGCTGTCGCTGCCCTGTTAGCCCGGAGCGTGCCCCGCCCCCTCGCGCTCCTCCGTCCTCTCGCCCCGCCCCTTCGTGCTGGCGATGTGAGAAATTGGCAGCGGCGAGAGGGAGTGAATACCGCGTTGCGCCACAAGACAAAGCCTGGCGGAGAGCAACAATAGTGGGAATTGCCGACGCCATAGCGCGCGAGGCAAGCGAGTCAGCAAGGCAGCTACTGTTGCTCACCACTGGCCGTGTCCTGCGTGTCTTGAAGCGAAACCTGGCTCACTGGCTATTAGCACCTGCCCGGGGAATACCTGGCTGCGACAGTGGACTGGCTGAGAGATGTGACAGTTTGTTCAGTACTGAGCGGGATTGCCTTTCTACTTTTGTGGAATTATGCCGTGATCTGGAAGCAGAGTGACTATTGACACTGCGCCACATTGATGACCTGGGTCAAAAGCATCAGCGAAGATCAAAGGGGATTTTTCGCCGTTTTTAAGTGGTCGTGTGACGTCGGCGAGTAGTTCATTCCAACCTGATTGTACATGTGCTTTTGTTTCTGTTTTGTTTTTCTTTCTAGGCTTATAAACACCGCTGCTTTAAAAAAAAAAAAAAAAAGGAGCAAAAGTGATTTTGTGTGTGTGTGTTACTACTGACAAAAAAAAATCAAAACATGCCTTTCATAAAGACGCAGAGTCTATAATTATTGATTCGATGCCATGGTGACACGCCGGTGATCTCCCTTGGAAGCAATACGTTATAGTGACATCATATGTTGGGTCCGTTGTCGTTGCTAGGCGATTGATGAATTGATGGTGCGGGACAGCGATTGATGAATTGATGGTGCGGGACAGCGACTGATGAACTGATGGTGCGGGACAGCGACTGATGAACTG
>JABMCL010002836.1:902500-1017500 GCA_018857735.1 Alviniconcha marisindica
GCAAGATGCACTAGTGCTTCACGTTCAAGCTGCATGTCCAGTAGAGCAGTAGACGGAATTCTGGAGTGAAGCTACCTTGTCTGATGAACGGTCTTAATACTGTAGAGCGAACATAGAAGCCTGTACACATGGTTCTTTTCTACTATGTTTAGTTCACGGAAAATCATCAAACTTTAGATCATTTACACACACACACACACACACACACACACACACCACACACACACACACACACACACACACACACACACACACACACACACACACACACACACACACACACACACAGTGCGGACACCGTAAGAGAATCTAGACTAAAAGTTTATTCTTCTTCTTTTCTTTCTTCTTTTGCGGGCGAAAACCTCGTGTCAGTATATCTCCACTGCATTTTGCATCATGTTCTGCCTTTTGCTTCAAGCAGTCCATCCGTTTTGGAGGAACGTGTTCCTTTAGCTGCTGATGAGCATTGAAAGGCCAAATTTTAGGATCACTTTACATATATAAGCTCTTGAAATACAAGGCATGCTTCCTTAAAGCTGTATAAATTATGGTTTGACGCTCCCTACTCCAGTTTACCGTTTGTTGTTTTAATTTCCTTTCTTTCTTTCTTTCTTTCTTTCTTTCTTTCTTTCTTTCTTTCTTCCTTCGGTTCTTTCTTTCAGTACCTGTCTTTCTTTAAAATAAATTTTGCAAACGTGACAGCTGGAGTCATACACTACATCCTTTACATCATTTTATGTTGTTGTTGTTTCCGGTCGGAAGGAAGACAAACATAGTACAAAAGTGAAAGGTACTGGCAAATTTATCAGCTCTGTTGTCAGCGTTGCCAAGCAGGGGCGGTAATTTGACAGTCCCGTTGTGAACGGTGCCGGCAAAGGGCGGTCACTCCAATGAGCTGTGGACAGTTACTGAAACATTGATAATCTCAGTGCATGTTGGCTGCTATCATTTATTTGGTCTTGGTTGACCGACTTAATAAATATAAAAAGTATTCAAATAAAAAGTGGTGTCTCCGTACTGTTTCACGCATCTCTGTCGACTGTTTGCGCGGAATGATCTCCCATAAAACCGGAAGACTCGCCCATACCACTGATTACGGCAGTTGGCTATTCACTGTACTAGGACAGGAAGATCCTGCATACGAGTGTGTGCTGACAAAGCAGTATCGTCATTTCAGTAAATTTGTGAATATGCATTGAAAAAGCAAAGTCATCATCCAGTGCCATAGGATATGAGTCAGGAAAATTGTGAATAAGAGTATATAGTGACAAAGCAACTTCCGAAGTCCATTCAGTGTCGTGGTTCAGGAAAACTACATTTCGAGTAGTGACAAAAACCATTCAATGGTTCAAAAATGTTTGAATTTCGAACAGTGACCAAAAACAAACAAAAACAAAACAAACAAAAAGAAAAAGGAAAAAACAAATCACAGAAAATTCTACGTTAAAGATCAGGAAAATTGTTAAAACGAGGTGAAGCGAGGTCATTCACTGTGTCCGAACAACCTAACAACAGGTTCACTACACCACTCGAGCTCTTCATTTTCTGTATTTCCCGCCACAAGGTAATACGGATGCGGAAGTGACAGTCCCTTTGCTGGGAACCCGGGGCTATCAAAGGTTTCTCTTGGGGAAAGGTCAATATATAGGTTCATAGCCTTGCTTGTTTCGCCTGCTGTCAAGAAAGTTGACTTTCCTTTCTGCTTTCCCCGTTATTCGGATTCTTTGGTCCCCGGATGTAGGCTGTACAGTCTACAAGATCCAAACACATAAAAAGTTTGTGAGCCGGATTGGCCTAGCGTTAAAGGAAAAGTCCAAGTTTTTTTAAGTATGCAAAATGACCATCGAAATGATTCACAAATGAGTCACTAGTGTGAGATTTAATGATTTGATTTTTATTTTTTTTAATGTTGGTTTTTAATCGATTTTATATACTGTAGGCTGGCCGAGACTGCTGTCTCGGGATCTCCATCAGTCACGTGACTTTCTCGGAAGTGACGTCAGTCTGGGGAGTCAGTGCGGTTGCCATCTTAGATTGTTCATTGAATGTGTATGCGTGTGGTCGACAAAAAGCTCTAACCATGCCGGCCTACTGTGTTGCAGCAAACCGTAACAACTCACAAGCAACCCAAAGCATAACTATGTACGAGTTCCAGCGGAATCGACCCGCTGTGAGGCGAAAATGGGTCAAATTTGTACAGTTCAAACGAGCTGACTTTGATACTGCGCCTCAGTCACGCCCATTTGTGTAGCGAGAACTTCGCTGAGTGCGATTTCGTAAACTTTATGGCGGAATACAAAGGGGTTTGCTTCAAAGCGGAATTTGTAGGGCTGTCCACAGGGTAACCGATTTGGAAAAAAATCCAGTTCGAATCTCCACGGATGAAGCTGAAGAGCAGCAAGCGTACAGCATGATACCAAAAATGTATTGAGAGATACACTGATACCCTGAAACAAGCGCTAACAAGGCAAAGACAAAAAGTCTAACACGAATGCCTACGGCAGAAAAGGCCGTGAAAGAAAGAGACTGTACACAAATGCCTGTGGCAAAGAAGAAAGAACAGACCACAAATGCCTGTGACAAAGAAAGAAAGACCACACCACAAAAGCTGGTGGCAAACGAAAAATGGCTGCCCTAATCAAACAGTTGACACCAAATGAAAGAAACAAAACAGATGAAACCACCTCAAAACCCCAAACGGTTGCCTACCTGCAACAATAAAGTGGGAAGAAAATAAACACACACAAAAAAAAACCCCACCAAATCACAACAGTTTAATAGACTACTGTCTGCAACAAAGGAGTGGACGACTACAGTCATAAGAGCACAGAGCAAAAATAACTGCCAACGACAAACAGATGGAAAGCCAAACTAACCAAAACTAACTCTAAACTAACCCTCATTAACCCGGCTTCCATCTAGAAAAGCAAAGGCTTTATCCAGCGACTGATAAAGCAAAACGCTGATCAGGACTACCGATGATAAAGCATCGGGATGTAAACAAATGTAGACGACAAGAGAAATACAAAATGGCAAGCTAACAAGTGGGTACGAAATGGCCAATAAACCAAATATAAAAAAAGAAGAAAGCATGGTGAAAAAGAAGAGGGAAAGAGAGAGAAAACAACAACAACACTTTCTGAAAAGAAAGAGGAGGCAAGTAATGTCAGCGAGCAACGGGACAAAGGCTGGATACACGTAATCCGTGTACACGATACAACCCACTTAGCAGTGACAACAACACGGCAGGGCAACAGACGCTCACGAACTGCCCCACACAAAGAAAGAATGAGAAGTCTCGTTAAACATCGAGACTACCCCCCTCACTCATACATCGTAAATGAACGATATATCTCGAGAAACAAAAGGGCAAGCCAAGAGAAAAAACAGTGAATGGCAAGAACCGGTCAACTAGCCCAACCCCAAACCCTAACCCAGGGAGGCCACGAAATCGCTAGTCTATTGAACTAGAACGAACAAAACTTTTTAATTTTTACATATGATGAAACAAACAAGGATAAACTGGGAAAATAAAATAAAACACCCAATAAAAGGCAGGCTCCCTGATGAGGTCTAGCCTGTTGTGAAAGTTAGAGTAAACAGAACGAAAAAAACTGAAACGCCACGCACCTAACAAGGCTCGAGAAAGATGAAATAACAAGGAGGAAATAAACAAAGGCCCAGCTACTGACAATGGCTTCGGAGCTTCATCCTTGGAAATTCGAGCTGGATTTTTTTCCAAATCGGTTACCCTGTCGCTACGAGCCATTTTGCAGCGACTCCCCAGAGTGACGTAGTGCGCATATGTGCACATCATTTTCAGCGTCATGAAAGCGTCTTTCGGTGCGACAGAAAATGCCTGTTTTCGTCCATTTATAACCCTCAGATCACAGTTTCACATACAGCATTGTTCTCAGCAAACTTTAACGGAAATCGTGTCAAAAATCACCCCAAACCTTGGACTTGTCCTTTAAAGGGCTAGGCTGGATAGCAGAGGGACCTCGGTTCAAATCATCTGCTTCGGCTCTCCTTTCTCATCAAAAGTTGTGGTCTGTGGACACTGTCTTGTGAGTTTGTCCCTCACAATTAATGAAACATTAAAATGGCTCTCATAGCTGCCATTCATTGTGGTGGTGACAGTGTAGCGATAGGTATATAATCTCCCTCTCCCCCCACCTCCATACCTCCTTCCCCCTTCTCTCCGTCCCTAATATGCCTTTTGGTTTCTGTGGACCATGCTTACTTACTTACTTTACATATAAAAAGTTAAACGAACGCTAATTCAATATGACAATACAACACATGGGCGAATTTTAGGGGTAAACCCAGTTTTCAAGCGAAAAACAGCAACAGTTAGACAACAGTTAAACAGTTGGTCATGCCAGTATTCTTCCGAACACTTCCAAACACACGGATAAGTACATTTTCGTTGTTCACTGTTTAACTGTTGTCTGTTAATTCAGTTGTTTTGCCTCTTGAAAGAAGGGCCTACCCCAAAAATGTGGATATATGTTTTGTATTGTCATATTAAATTAGCGTTCCTTTTAACTTTTTACGTGTTTGGATCTTGTTTTACAACGCTGGCAGTCTTCCTTGCTTCAGATTTTTGTAAAGCCTTTGGGCAGCTGTTTATCAAGCTGTGTGTGTGTGTGTGTGTGCGTGTGTGTGTGTGTGTGTGTGTGTGTGTGTGTGTGTGTGTGTGTGTGTGTGTGTGTGTGTGTGTGTGTGTGTGTGTGTGTGTTGTGTGTGTGTGTGTGTGTGTGTGTGTGTGTGTGTGTGTGTGTGTGTGTGTGTGTGTGTGCGCGTGTGTGCGTGCGTGCGTGCGTGCGTGCGTGCTTGCGTGCGTGCGTGCGTGCGTGTGTGAAGTTTTGCATTTCTTTTCTTTCTTGCTTGTTTGTTTCTTTCTCCTTTTCTCCTTTTCATATTCTTTCTTTCTTGCTTTCTTTTTCTTCTCATCTCCTATTCAGACCCCCCCCCCCCCCCCCCAACCCCCCTCCACAACACACACCTCTTTTGACCTCCCATGTATTGTAGTTTTTCTTTTCTTTCTTGTTCCTTTCGTTCTTGCCACTTTTGTTCGCGTTGTCTCATTTTTTCTTTTTTTCTTCTTTCTTTGTTTCTTTCTTTGTTTATTTTTCTTCTCATTTCCTGTTCCGACATCCCCTCTAACACCCCCACACACACACACCTCTTTTGACCTCCCATGTATCTAACCCAGCTCGGGGTTCCTCCCGCTGCCCCCCTGCGGTCTGTCACGCACGGCAGGATGTTCTGAGACTCGCGTGCCATGCTCAACTTGCACGCACGGTGTCGGAACGAGCCGGGAAGGAGTGGATGGAATACACGATAGAAAGAGCGACGTTCTTCAGCCAGTCGCCAGTCGGCCCCGATGCGGTCGTGGTGTAGTCGCTTATCCCCACCTGCACATTTTCCGAGTGGCTGGCGGGTCTAGAACCTTTAGCCGAAAGCAAGAAAGTTTTGGCATCGCACAAGCATCGAACCTATGTGCGGAAGGTGTAAACATGATTTCTTGCACAAAGTTAGGGTTACAGTCACTCCGCGGCTGTGCGCCGGCGTACCTCGTTCGTCTTGCCCGGCACTGAACGGCCCCAGCTGCCTTCTGCTTTTGTGGTGAGGACCAGGGGGCCAGTGGTGAGGGTTGTCCCTTATGGGTAACTGACATCGACAACATTATACCCCACGTCATCTTCTTGGTGAGGACCAGAGGACCAGTGGTGAGGGTTGTCCCTTATGGGTAACTGACATCGACAACATTAAACCCCACATCATCTTCTTGGTGAGGGTGGGGTACCACGCATTCAAGATTCAAGATTACTTTATTATCTCATCAGAGAAATTAAAACGGGGCTGAACATTAACCACATCACAGCTACACAATAACACATATTTTATATCTGAAAACTCAAAGAACAGTTATTGAAAACACAAAAGTTACATAATAAACAAACTAGTAATTTACGTAATTTATACACACACGCGCACACACATTCACACATACACACACTGCTCTGACATTTGAACAGATTTATCTGTTCAGAAATGCTATTGACTGCATTGACTGTTTTGTTCTCACTGTATTTGATTTAGGTATGCGAAATCCTCTACCAGATGGAAGAAGCTCATAATGTTTAGCAAGGACGCACGCGCAAATTAATCAAAATAATCACATAAATCTTTATTATTCATCAATATACAAAGCATACTTTTTTAATTTCCTTTGAAATTCATCTTTGTTGGGCACCCTGAGCAACGAGAGGTCAGCTTAAAATAGGTCAGGACAGTGATAGCTGTGCATGCTTCGCCTGCTACTACGATACTTGTTGATTAAGTTCTGCCTTGCAGGTTCATTCGGTTTCATTTTTGCCCTGACCTCGTTAGTGACGTGATGAGGCGTATGTCATAAAAGAGGCGAAGTAGGCTTTGCTCGTGATCTGATGGCTTTTGTTTCGCCCCGATACCTCAAGACGCTTTACCGTTGATCTTGTTAAGCGCGGTGAGTTCAAACCCTTGTAGGTGAGATACGGCGCCATAGAAATGACCGCTATTATTATTATTAATACCCGCTGGCTACTACAAAGCATGCACAGCGAGTGCTTGTCATTTTGAGGCAGCAGTAGTGTCGTGGGACAGAAAGATCGTGAACATGAGTGTGTAGTGACAAAGCAGTATCGTCATTTTCAGGAACTTTGTGAATAAGAGTAAGCACTAACAAAACAGTCTTCATTTAATGCCATGGAATATGAGTCGCGAATATTGTGCTACCACTATACTACCCACTACTACTACTACTACTACTGCTGCTGCTGCTGCTGCTGCTGCTGCTGCTGCTGCGTCTGCTACTGCTACTACTAATGATGATGATGATAATAAAGTGGGCTTTTTGTTATACGCACATAAGATTAAAGATCTGAGTCAAAATTTGTGCGAATGTCAGAGAAGACTCACTGACGACCTTAAAACTTCACACAACGAGCGTCTCACATAACACGGTAATCCTTTCAAACGCACGGCATATTTTATACCGCGTGTAAGTTCCATCTTCACTGTCACAGTTAGTTTTACAGCCTATTAAAATTTTATTTCCCTTTTCAGAAATTCGGCGTGCCGTCCATGTACGATGGGGTACACAGTTCCTCCGCCACCAGCACGGCCACCCTGGGGGATGCGGGTGCAGCCGGGGGCGGGGGGGCCGTGGCGGGGGGGCCCTCCCCCGTGGACAAGCTGCCCAGGGACGGGGAGCGCGAGAGCCAGCCGCGAGGGACGCAGTACCTGACCTCCAACTGTGTCCTCTTTACCTACTTTAGCGGGGACCCCGCCACGGTGGTCGATGAACATTTCTCACGTGCTCTCAGTCAGCCGTCCAGCTACAGCCTAGACAAGCCGGGAGCCCATAAAAACTGCACGAGACCTGGTGAGTGGTGTTCATTGAGGGAGAGACGAAAGGAGGGATGGACACGTAGGACTGGATTGACTGATGCGTGGATTGACTGATTGGACATAGACAGGGACTGGTTGATTGGATTGAGTGGACGGGTTGACTGACTGGACATTTTCAGGAAATCGTTGACGAATTGATTGACTGGATTGACTGGTGGATTGATTTGATTGACTGGTGGCTTGACTGGTGGATGGATTGACTGATTGGACATATTCAGGGAGTGACTGACGAATTGACTGATTGGATTGGCTGGTGGATTGGTTGACTGATTGCTTTATTGGACTGACTGGTGGACTGATTGACTTAACTGCAGTGATGAGTTGACTGGTGGATTGATTGACTGGATTGATTGGTGGATTGACTGACCGACTGGATTGATTGGTAGATTGATTGACTAACTGATTTATGGCAGGCTTGATGGATGGTCAGGTCTCTCCATATTGTTCCAGTTTGTTCGGTATTTACAGAAAATTGAATCGCCGTACACTACAACTTACCATTCCCTCTTCCCTTTTCTTGAACTGACATAATAACTTTATCTCGATTCTGGATGAGAGAGAGAGAAGAAGAAAAAAAAAGTAAAACAGTAAAGAAAGAAAAATGAGATGGGGTCAAAGGTTCAAACCCAAGTAGGCGTACAGCTACAAAATGTTATGTTTGTTCGGCGCTTTGAGCCGCAAGTTGGCGCTTTACAAATTTCCATTCTTCTTCTTCAAAGGAAGGGAAGAACACTTCTAAAAGTGTGACGTTTTTCGAGAGCTGAAGGTATGTTCCAAAAATGTTCTGTACATGATACGGCCAGTGTTCTGTTAAGCAACGAGCACAACTCTCTCCTTCCGTGCCTTGCTTAGACGAGCGGAATCGTTTTTATTTTCGTTATTGCAAAACGAAATGAGTGAGGGCACGGCAGACACAGGTACAAACAGATGCAAGAGAAATTGGACTCAGAATCACGCAAGACAAAGAGACATAACGCGCTTTGTGCTGCAGAAGAAAACCGGTTACATGTTTGTTTTTAAACGGACGGGATAGAAGAAGAAAAAGAAAAGAAGAAAAAAAGGCCCAGTCGTAGGCGCTCAAAAAGAGAAGAAAATAAAACGCACAACGGTGAACGAGTGCGCATGACTTTAGCACTTAACCTTCCGCGGAAAACTTCCGCTGTGGAAACTTCCCTGTTTAATTCCGGCATAAATCCCCCGATCAGCAACTTAATCGGCGGGACTCGGTCGTAACTGGCATGGCTTTCCTGAGCTGAACAGTCAGTCAGTCAGGAGAGAGAGAGAGAGAGAGAGAGAGAGAGAGAGAGAGAGAGAGAGAGAGAGAGAGAGAGAGAGAGAGACTGAGTGTCTGTCTGTCTCGATTTGTCTGTCTCTGTGTCTGTCTGTACGTGTGTGTGTGTGTGTGTGTGTGTGTGTGTGTGTGTGTGTGTGTGTGTGTGTGTGTGTGTGTGTGTGTGTGTGTGTGTGTGTGTGTGTGCTGTGTGTGTGTGTGCC
Organism: Alviniconcha marisindica; assembly: GCA_018857735.1. NCBI lineage: Eukaryota > Metazoa > Mollusca > Gastropoda > Provannidae > Alviniconcha > Alviniconcha marisindica. Next base: position 911,453 of record JABMCL010002836.1, read on the forward strand.
TGCCAGTGTATGTGCCTGTGTGTGTGTGTGCCTGCCAGTGTATGTGCCTGTGTATGTGTGTGAGAGAGGGAGAGGAAGGGGTGTGCACAAATTGATGTGCTTAATGTACTACAAAATGCGGCCTATTGTTTAATAAGTGCTATGGTTTCAAGGATAGAAGGGCACTGACAAAGGCAACAGCAGTATAGTTAGCTGCAGAAGTAGGTGTAGTCGACTACGATATTTCCGTGTGCTACTGTTGCTCCGGATGCTAGTATTTTGCTGTGAACAAGCTGTATTATGTCTGCTAGTTCTCGGTGGATAGCATGCGAGTTTACACGTACATTTCTGTTTCTTCTTTCCCGATCCATTACCGGGTACGTGATGGGCACACACACACACACACACACACACACACACACACACACACACACACACACACACACACAAACACACGGAGCAAATACCTTCCACCAAAAAAACAAAACAAACTGACAAAAAACCCAATAACATTCTACAACAACAAACCTAAACACACACACACACACACACACACACACACACACACACACACACACACACACACACACACACACACACACAAACACACACCACCAAAAACCCTACAGGCTGAACAAAACTAACGTGACCTTCACCTCGCTGCCGCTGTTGTTTGTGGTCCTCGCCGCTTCCTGTTGATCACCACTCACTCAGACTGCTGGACGCAGGTGGCCACCAGACACGCGCCTGCTGACCACGCACGTGCTCCTTCGCTCACCTCCAGCAGCAGCACTTCATTGACCGGAGCGCACGAGTAGCGCGTGTGACCTCTTGATGAGGTCAAGAAAGATGGACAGTGTGACACTGACACTTCCACTGCCAGGAGGAATAGTGGAGGGAAGAGGGTGCGGAGGCGAGTGAAGGGGGGGGGGGCGCGGTTGGGGGGGGGGGGGGGGGAGGAAAAGAAAACAAAAGAAATGAAGCGCATGGACTGGACTGGCGCTCTGTGGTCTTCGTCGACTCTTAAAGTATATATACATACAAATCGAATTGATCCTTGTCTGTTTGATGTGTTCTGTTTGTATCTGATATATATATATATATATATATATATATATATATATATAGATAGAGAGAGAGAGAGAGAGAGAGAGAGAGAGAGAGAGAGAGAGAGAGAGAGAGAGAGAGAGAGAGTATAACAAAGTCCAAGCATGTCTTGTTTTGAAAACTTTTACTCCAAATTTTCGCCTGTCTTTCAAGGCCTGCCCGGTCGGCTTGACTGAGATATATATGTATATCATGCTTTTTTCAACGCACTGTGCCGCCCCAGTGTTTAGCTAGAAATAACGCTCGTTCTGAGGTGTCCCTGTTAGGCGGTTCAGTGAAGCTGGTTTGCACGAGTGAATGCCTTTTGTAATCTTTCGCGCAAGAAGTCGCAGCGTCACTTCCGGGCCGATTTCTGAGTAGGCGTTGCTTCACGCTGTGTATAATAATGGAAGTTGAACCTAGAATTGGAAAGCAGTACAAATGCCACCACTGTTGCAGTTGCAAAAACTACCGGAAAAAGGGGATAGAGTGTGGGGAAAAAAGTGTCTTTGCGTCGTTTTTTGGCTGACCAGAAGATAGCGATTTCATGGAAAAAATGCGTTTTGGGGCATCCTATACCACGAGCAACAAGTTATTGCTTATTGCCAGACACATTCTGATTACGGGCCTCAAAAAATGTCTTTAAAGTTGGCAGTGTAAAACTCGCAAATTCACTGTCACCGCCTTCCATTGTGAAGGAAGTACGCACCGGAAGTAAAAGCAGCCAAGGGACTTAAGCGATGCCGGGCAAAGGTCAAGGGAGTTAACAACCCCGATTGAACCGCCCAATATCTGGCTGATAGAACGTTAAAATGCTGTCACTAACTATAGGGATAAGGCGCTATAGAAATTTACACTATTGTTAATATCCACTATTTACCTATCTATCTGTACTGTTTAATAGTTACACAGTAATCTATCTATGTGGTTGACGGGGAGAGAGGTAGGGGTGGGTATTTACAAGGGAAGAGGGAGGTATTTACATGCATCTCGTTAAACGTTAATGATTTTGTTGTTGTTGTTGTTAATTTTTTTGTCCAGAACCTCAGACTTTTCTTTGTTTGTTTGTTTATTTGCTTTCTTAAAGGGCGAAGATTGCGCCAAGCCCAACACGACCACAGACATTGAATATTCTTCTTCTTCTTCTCTTATTCTTGTTACAGTTTAGTTGTTAACCAGTCAGTCAATAATTTATTAGGTAGTTAGATAGAGTGAGTCAGACTCGGATTCATTTCATTAATTAATAGTTATATTCTTGTCAGTCAGTCAGTTGGTCAATTAGTAGTCCTGACTTAGGTTTGGTTCATTTGTTTAGTGTGTGTGTGTGTGTGTGTGTGTGTGTGTGTGCGTGCGTGCGAGCGTGCGTGCGTGCGTGCGTGCGTGCGTGCGTGCGTGCGTGCGTGCGTGCGTGCGTGCGTGCGTGCGTGCGTGCGCGCGCGTGTGTGTGTGTGTGTGTGTGTGTGTGTGTGTGTGTGTGTGTGTAGGTTCTGTTTTTGTTCATTCCTTTACTTAACTCACTAGAAAATAATGAGTTGTAGTTACGTACTATTAATATATTAGTCACAGGTGAAGTAAATATGTATACTAGAAAATGGGTTTATTTTTTTCCTGCACCGTTGTACCGTGACATAACCGGGGAAGAAACCAGAAACAAAATGTCTAAAACTACAAACAAGAGCAGTGTGCCATATGCACACGTAAGAACGATAATCCTTTCCTACGCGAGCTCCACCAAGCGGGATAAGCGTAATGAGACGCAGGTGGCGCTGTACACAAGATGGCTTATGTGCTCTTACCTACAGCTTCAAAGAGATTAAAAGCATGCTCACTCGAACGCAGCTGTATGAACTGAAAATTCTTGCTTGGTATTGAGAACGCATAAGAATTTGTCTGTGTTCTGTGATATTTTAACTGACACCGACAAAGCAGTTTGTGTTGTGCGTGCATGTGGCCTTTTTCTCCACTTCTTTTCCGCATCGCCTGTTTCCCCGTTCTTCTCGGTTTGGCCATGCAAGTCCGACCCTTGTCCACCGTTAAATACTCCCCCCCCCCCCCCCCCCCCCCCCTCTGTGTGTGTGTGTGTGTGTGTGTGTGTGTAGGTTCTGTTTTTGTTCGTTCCTTAACTGGAACTCAGCCAAACACGGACACTACACCGCTACCCCATTGTTTTCATTTATTTTGATTCTAACGCATGAATTGTTTGTTGTTGATTTTTTTATATAGATATTCTTATGTTCATTTTGAAGCTATCCATTAAAAAGATAATTTTTTTACCTCAGTGCACACGTATACTTTATGTCATCACGAGTTCAAAAGTATAATTATGCTATGTTAATTTGTAAAATAGTTGTAATTAAATTTTCTAAATCTGATTCTTCCTTTTTATTTAAAGTCTTTTCACAACAGTGACATTAGACTGATCCGACAATTATCAAGATAACAGCACATATCAGCAAGTTGCACCAAATCAATACCAAAACTAAGGGGGAAAAAATGCCTGACGCAATAGAACCACTTGACGGTTGAGAAAGCCAGCGACACTCTAAACACACCCGTGAATTTGTGTGAAGTGCGCCTGGCCCCGGACAACCATTGTTAAATCTTCACTCAGGGGCAAACAATTTGACTGTTCACTGCTCAGTTTGATCATGATTGTCTTTGTCATCATCATCTCAAAGTTGCTAAAATAAAAATAAAAAAATTCAGTTTTAATAATAATAATAATGGAAATTTGTAAAGCGCCTACCCTGCGGCTCAAAGCGCTGAACAAGCATACACACATAATGTACATCGAGATGGAAAATGTTATCAAAAAACAAAAAACAAAAAACACACGATATCGACAAGGTTTCACACACACACACACACACACACACACACACACACACACACACACACACACACACACACACACACACACACACACACACACACACACACACACACACACACACACACACACACTGTACAGACTGATAGGAGTGAAGGACAATGTGGTTTAACTGAAATATTCTGAGAAAAGAGTGTGTGTGTGCGTGCATGCATACGTGCGTGCGTGCGTGCGTGCGTGCGTGCGTGCGTGCGTGCGTGCGTGCGTGCGTGCGTGCGTGCGTGCGTGCGTGCGTGCGTGCGTGCGTGCGTGCTTTTGTGCTTTCGTGCGTGCGTGTGTGCGTGCGCGCGCGCGCGCACGCTTGTGTGTGTGTGTGTGTGTGTGTTGGTGTGTGTGTGTGTGTGTGTGTGTGTGTGTGTGTGTGTTGGAATTTTGTTGCTTAATACATATATAAAACGCAGTAGCTGGGGGCATGGTACAATATCACAAGTGTTCCAAAACCAGCCGATCGTTACTTGCAATAAACCTGCAGTGTTGTCACGCAGCGACAAGGCCAGCGCCGGGCCCTGACAGCCCAGTGCTACAGCACGAGTGGAGGCAGCAGCGTCGGAAGCTTTTGTCCCAGGGGGCTGTTGTTTCAGTGCCGCATTAATGTGTACAGTGCTCGTGCGCTCCGCTCCTGAAATATTATCACACGTGATAAGCAGACTGGGGCGACACGGCCAGTGAACGCCCTTCTTCCCATTTGCTGCGGGCCAGTTGCCAAGATGGCGGACGACGGAAATGGAGTGATTTGTGGCAATGATAAAGCGATTGTGTTTCTAGACAAATGTTATCTTAATTTGTTTCTATAGACAGAAGGCAAAAGGCGGTCCGGGGGAGGAGGAAACAGACAAACCAATTACGCTGCCTTAGCGCGCGGGTTGCGTTTAATTGAGACAAGGGGAAACAATTCCTGCCGCTTATCTCCCATTGATAAGAGTATTGAAACGTTTGTGCCGAGTGTAAGTTTCAAACTGTCTGTTTTGTAAATCAGCTGTGTAGAAGAGACGGAGGTTGCCACGGGTGATAGCAAAGTTGCTGTCAAGTCCAGCTGTCGAGTGCGTGACCTACATTGTCCGACTTTTGCTCTGTTCGGCTTTTCACTGCGACAGAACTGCCGCCAGGGTTTGGAAAAGGTAGGCAACGTCAGCGATTGAGGGCTTCTCTAAGGCTTTCCTTACGTATACGTTTTTGTTGTTGTTGTTTTTTTGCTCCATTATCTGAAGCAAGAGGGGATGAAGCACAGTCTATGGTGGATGGACATACAAACAGAGATGCTTGAACTATGTATTTCTTTTGTGCAACCTGAGCTTTCCCGTACATGTTTTTTCAGACACATAGCCGTGGATCTGTTCTGTGGTTAAAATGTACCGGCTTGGCTATTCACAAGTTTCCCGACCCACGTTATTCAGAGAATAGCCATAAGGAACGGTTTAAATTAGTTCTCCGGTTTTATGAGCGATACATCCGGAAAAATGGTCAATGGAGAAAGTCGTGTGACACAAGTCAGTGCAACACCGCTGAACTTTCAGTCAGCCAAGGCCAAACATAGCAGCGCTCACGCTTTGACACACGCCCCGTCCCTAATAAGCCGTACGGTTTCTGTGGACGTTAAGCACCATGTTTACTTTGACACACGGCACGGGAAAAAGTTGTATTGCATCACGATGACGATATTTCCTCTATATAAGAAACCGGATCTACTCAGCATTTATTTTTTATTTTGTATGTGGTCACCCGACATCCGAGGACATTAAGAATCAAAGAACGAACCAAAATCAGCATTTTTTCTTTTTAAATAGCACCATGAAATATACAGTTACTGATTACCTTGTCGAGCGATTTTATGTGCAGCATTTCTGACCTGAGAGTTGGCATTAATATTTGATGAAATTGGTAAAAACGAAGAAGATTATTTTAAGCCGTTAAATACATTGTGGTGTTTGCTTGCTGGTGATTATGTTTTACAAGAACGTCAGTGTAGAGCGTTTAATCAAACAGTATGACTATGATCCACACAATATATTTTCTCTCGTCCATTCATATCAGTTTTCTTTGTATAATAAAAGAGATAGTTCAGCTATGCAGACTATTGAACAACAATATCAATAAATAATAACAACAACAACAACAACAATAATAATAATAATAATAGGGAACTTATAGAGTGGTTTCAGAATCTCAAAGCACTTTACAACTTAAAGAAAAACATACAATGCACAAGTACCCATAATTATACAAATCAATAGCACACACACACACACACACACACACACACACACACACACACACACACACACACACACACACACACACACACACACACACACACACACACACACACACACACACACACACACACACACCACACACACGCACGCACGACACACACAACACACACACACACACACACACACACACACACACACACACACACACACACACACACACACACACACACACACACACACACACACACACACACGCACACGCACACTCACACACACACTTGGTCACCAAAACTGAACTTCTACACACCGAGTAACAATCACGGCACCAAAATACTTCTTTTCTTCTCGTCTTTTCTGGACTCTGAATGCCTTGCCTGTGTGCGTGTGTGCGTACAGGTGTGTGCCATTGGTCGCGCGCGCGCACGCGCGCGCGTGTGTGTGTATATGTGTGTGTGTGCGCGCGCGCGCGTGCATGTGAAATGCTAAAGGAAGTGTTGTGGTATTGTTATGTAATTAGTAGCATGCATTGTTTAACCTTATTGTTTTTGTTCTGTGCGCTTCGGGCTCACGTTAGATGCAAGCGCCTTGTAAATATACTTTTACATTACATTCTGTTTGCCTGGTGCTTCGCACTTTGGCAACTCTCAGTTTTCTGTTCGGTTTTGTAAATCTGACCCCCTGCGGGATTCTTGCCTAATTTGTTTCTAAAATGTATATGAAGCTGGTTGTACTGAAGATGCATCACCTTTTACTGGAGTTTTCTCACATCGAGTTTAGGGCAACATAAGCTGAACCCAAGTTCAACTACGATGGTGTCCGAAAATGTGAAAGTAAAATTAAAGGGCATACAGGACTGATACCCGATCGATGTCTGGCCAAAGCCGTCGTGGTTGTGTTACACATTTGGACTACTGGTGCATTCTGGCGTAGGAACATCAAGAAAGAATTAACTGGCTTTTTTTCTGTCTGTCTGTGTCTGTCTGTCTCCTTCTCTGACTCTATGTGTCTCTCTCCGTCTCTGTCTCTCTGTCTCTGTCCCTGTCTGTCTCTGTCTCTGTCTCTGTCTCTGTCCCTGTCAGTCTCTGTCTCTCTCATTCTGTCTGAGCAACCCTTCCTCCTCGCATCCCAGTCCCGCACCCCCTCCCCCCACCAAAAAGAAAACAAAATGGGGGTGGGGAGTGGAGAGCGAGCCGCAAGAGAGAGAGAGAGAGAGGGAGAGAGAGAGAAAGCCACACCTTCCGATGACGTCACGCCCAAGATGGCGGCGGGCAATGGCTGGCCGGGGTTCTCACGGAGGCGGCGGTTGGACAAATATCACGCGTGATGAGAAACAAGCGGTTGGGATTCCGCAGGTTAGGGCCCACCCGTGCTTCTGCTTTGATTCCTCGCTCTACAGCTTGGGCGCATTTCGCCGTCTTTGCTTTCCTGCAGCCCGACTGGGCCGCGGCGACCGCGGGGGCAAGAGAGGGGGGAACGGGTAAAGTTCACCCCGGGTCGCCTCCAACACACCTGCGACATGCAATAGACATGATCAGCGCCCGGCCAAGATAAATACAGCGAGACGCGACTCTGATTCTGAAAATGAAAGGGGCCTCTGTAGTCGCGGGTAGCGTCGGCACCGCTTCAGGCGGGTCAGGGGTTTGGTTATCGTTTGTCTATGAAATTATTTACTCAGTTAGGTTATCGTTTCTTTGTGAATTTGTTTACTCATTTAGGTTACTGTTTGTTTGTGAATTTGTTTACTCATTTAGGTTATTGTTTATTTATGAATTTATTTACTCGTTTAGGTTATCGTTTGTTTATGAATTGATTTCCTTTTTTTTTCTTCTTTTTTTTAGGTTATCGTTTGTTTTTTAATTTATTTACTCAGTTATGTTATCGTTTGTTTATGAATTTATTTACTTAATTACATTATCGTTTATTTATGAATTTATTTACTCAGTTAGGTTATCGTTTATTTATGAATTTATTTACTCATTTAGGTTATCGTTTATTTATGAATTTGTTTATTCATTTAGGTTATCGTTTATTTATGAATTATTTAATCATTTAGATTATCGTTTATTTATGAATTTATTGAGTCAGTTATGGTTTATTTATTAATATATTCCCCGAAGGGAGGCCGTGGATGTCTGATGTAGCCCTCCTGTCTGGAATCTCAGGGCTGTCATTTGATTCCCCTTTCCTATCTCCTCTCTTATTTTTTCTGCCTAGTCCTCGTGCTCTTTCTGTCTTGTCATTTTCCTGCTAATGGTCCATTTTCCTGACTTTTTTCTCTCCAGAAAACTCAAATATTTTTCGTTAAGGGTTAGGGTTTTCTGTATGGCTCTTGTTGAGCAGCTAGATGATAGTTGGTAGCTGGTATGTGCAGCTTGCTGCCATGTGGCACTGGTATTTGCCATTATGCATTTATATAACATTTTTTAATTTTATATTGTGTCTGTCCATTCCTTTTTTTATATTTGTCTTTAACCTGGTATCGATAAATTAGATAGAATGGTCGACGATACCAGCATGTCCTAGCCTTATGTGCTCTTTTAACAGGGGTAATATTGAAAGGACTAACTTTTCGAAAATTTGTGTCCGATGTTTGTGTATAATGTTTTATGTTTGCGAAATGATTGGTTTTGTAGACTGACTTGACAGAGAAGAGTGAGAAGAGTTTAGAAATGTGTATTTGCTTATGACCTGAGTTTGACTGTCCTGAGGTGACCCTGTGTGGTTGACAGGAAATTAAAATCCAATTACTACTACTACTACTACTATGAATTTATTTACTCATTTAGGTTATTGTTTGTTTATGAATTTGTTTACTCAGTTAGGTTATCGTCTGTCTATTAATCTATTTACTCATTTAGGTTATCGTAACTTAATTACTCATTTAGGTTATCGTTTATTTACTCATTTGGGTTATCGTTTATTTATGAATTTATTTACTCATTTGGGTTTTCGTTTGTTTATGAATTTGTTTACTCAGTTAGGTTGTCGTTTATTTATTTATTTATTTACTCATTCGGGTGATCGTAATTTATTTACTCATTTAGGTTATCGTTTATTTATTTATTTATTTATTTATTTACTTATTTAGATTATCGTAATTTATTTACTCATTTTGGTTAGCGCTTCTTTATGAATTTATTTACTCATTTAGGTTATAGTTTATTTATGAATTTATTTACTCAGTTAGGTTAACGTTATTGTTTATTTATGAATTTATTTACTCATTTTGTTTTAGGAGAGAGGTCAGACTTTAAACCCAGAGAAACAAACAAGACAGGTCTAGTTATGAGGACATTCCAGTCCAGTATTTTCTGTATCACCTCATCTCTTGATTTCTGCCCCAGAAGTACTTTTAAGCCTGAAGTAGGTCAGAATATAACTACACAAGCTTCGCCTGCTACCAAGATTGTTGTTGTTGATCGCTTTTATATATTTTTTAGATTGCTACGTTTCTACTCTCTGTCCTTGCGGTTCAGTCAACTTCATTTCCCCCCAGACCTCTTAAATGGGACTCCTACTTGTGATTTGAAATCCCCGACTTTGGCCTTTGGCGGTTTTCTGCTGTACCGATATGTGCATCCCCAGAGACGGTCATTGCAGCTTGCGTCACGCCAGTTTATTGCGTGACTATGTTTTCTTTGTAAGCGTTGCATTGTTGCCGTTTTCAGGTATTAATGATTCTTAATTTTATGATTTTTACCCCTGTTGGTTTTGCTGCCTTTATCCAATACAATTCCTCTCATCCCAATACTTCTGTAGATGGGATCTTTTCTTCTTTTTTTGTTTTTTGTTTGTTTGTTTGTTTTGTTTTGTTTGTTGCAAAAGAAAGGATTACTCTTTGGGTGCACTGATTGCTGAGCTGTAGCGGAGAAGGAAAGGAAAAAGAAAAAAAGATGACTGTGTGGTGAAGACTTGACATGTAATCAGAAATGAACCAAAAGTTCTTCTTCTTCTTCTTCTTCTTAGACCAGAGTTATGTTAGCCAGTGAAGCACGAATAACTAGTAATAAAATAAAATAAAAACAACAACAATAACAACAACAAACAAACGTGAAGACTGGCTTTTTCAGGGGACAGAAAGATTGTGACTGGACTGTAGCTATTTACTCAAACCATAGAATAAGGGGGGGGGGGGGGGGGGGGAATGGGGGGGGGGGGGGGGGGAATGGAGGAGGGGGGGGGGGAAGAAAGAAAAAATAAAAGAAGAAAAAGAAGACGACACAGATGAAAACAAATAAACAAACAAACAAACAAACAAATCGAAAGGAAAAAAGTTTATGGCCACCTGGGATAAAACCACCAAGATCCCATTGTACTGGAGCGGAATCCTATTTGCTGCTTTATTCAGTATAAAACACGTTTTTCTGTCTGTTTCTACACGCGTCCAGTCACAGAAGTCAGTAAGTTGGTGTTTTACGCCCAGTCAACCGGTACGGTTATATCAGGGCGACCAGTCACAGAAAGAAAATAATCCATGACTGAGTTAAAATCCAAACGCAGTGTTGTGGAATTAAAATTGAGTAGAGAATGTCTTACAACAGCAGGTGGATTTTACTCCTTTTTTCCGTTCTTCTTCTTTTTCTTTTTCTTCTTCTTTTTCTTTTCTTCGTCCTTTCTTTCTTTCTTTCTTTCTTTCTTCTTTCTTTCTTTCCTTCTGTCGTTCTATCCCCCTCCCCCTTCCCGTTTTTATGTATGTGGGTGTCTGTGAGCTTTTTTTTTGTGTCTTGCTGTTATCTTCTGTTGTTGTTGCTTTCTTATGGAACTAATGTATATGACGGGAGTGAATTTTTCTTGCCGTCAATATATGAATCTACACATACACGCGCGCGCACAAACACACCAAAACAAAGCCTTAGAAATATCTTTTTTTTTTTTTTTCTTCAGCAATTTTCATCAGGCCAGCACAGTAAACAAATGCATTTTCCTCTAGAGATTTTTTATGTATACTTTTTTAATAATCAACACTTGCGGATAACGATCCTGACTGAATGGAAAAGGACTTTACCACTGATGCAATGAGTTTTAAATAAATAAAAACATGGGGGAAAATATGAATGGGGAAGTTCCAATTCTTCGGGGACTGGGCGAGAAAATAGAAAATAAATTGTATTCGGGACCTAAACGAGCAAGGGACCGGAATGAATGGGACTGAAGACCGGAGTGAATGGGACTGAAGACCGAATGGGACTGAAGACCGAATGGGACTGAAGACCAGAGTAAATGAGACTGAAGACCGGAGTGAATGAGACTGAAGAACGAATGGGACTGAAGACCGGAATGAATAAGACTGAAGACCGAATGGGACTGAAGACCAGAGTGAATGGGACTGAAGACTGGAGTGAATGGGACTGAAGACCGGAGTGAATGGGACTGAAGACCAAAAGGGGCTGAAGACCGGAGCAAATGGGACTGAAGACAGAAATGAACGGGACTGAAGAAACGAGTGAAAGGGATTGAAGATGTGAATTACACAGTGAATGATTTATATATAATTGATTCATTGAGTAATTCACACACACACACACACACACACACACACACACACACACACACACACACACACACACACACACACACACACACACACACACACACACACACACACATCTATATCTATATCGATATATATATATAGTCATCCACATCCCAACACTCTCACTTTTTTATTTCGCCACCCAGTCCATCAGGGAGTCCCCATTTGGGGAGAAAATTCGGACACCCCTTCCCCCACCTCTTTCTCCTCTCATCGTCGCTGACATTATACAGACCAGTGTGGAAAGCGCATGAATGGAGGAAAGATAGCGCGAGGAGAAGAGATGGCAGAACAGGTGGAGCCAAGCGAGGCTGGCCGACTTGTGGCAGTACACGTGCATCACGCCCCATGTTCCACTCTCTCCTACAGTCCCGCCTAATTAAACCTCTTGCAAAAGACGCCAGGGAATTTTCGGAACGACTCCAGCTCGCGAGCCTAGCGCGTTATAACGTGAAAACGTGTCGACTGTGGAATGACGAGTTCGTGAAGACGGGTGACGTGTGCCGACGTTTGTCTCTCAATCTTCCTCTCACAGTCTTCCCTTCTGTCTGTATGCTGCACTTTCCATTCCTCAAATCAAAACTCTCCACTTCAGGGGCTGCACCGCAGTTGCTTAGAATGTGCTATTTTCCGAAACATCTTCTGAAGTTGACTTTTTTTTTTTAACACATATCTTTTTATTGGGGCATCACTGTCACATTTACCATATAACGTATGGGAGTATGAATATAGCAATCGGCAGTCAACGTAATGTGGATATGTAGCATAACATATGTTTCTAAAAATATACACGCACATACACCATATGAGCTGGCGCGTTATTCTGATGATTCGACATGTTGTAAACAATTAAACCTACTAAGTATTGTTTTTTCTTTCTCATTTTCAGGCGGTGCAATATCTATGTTGCACATAATTTGTATTTTCTAGTTCTCTCAACAACAACCAAATGAATGTGGCCATGAAAATCTGAAACAAAAATGACTGCTGTCGTTCTAAAACAAGATCCAAGCACATAAAAGTTTCAAAAGAACGCTGTTTATTAGGACAAAACACAACATGCGAATTTTCCCCGTGATTCCTTGTGACATACTGTTTATGGTCCTAATAAATAGCGTTCCTTTTAATGTTTTGGTCAAAGCTGTCTTCATGGACTTTGTCAACGTTGTCTTAACAGACTGTCGGCTCTCTGCTTGGTTAACTGGTTTTGTTTGATTTATTATGCGTTTGGGACTGGTTCAGCTTGACCGTCGTTCAGCGCTGAAAGGTCTGGCACGAAACACTTCTCCCACAGTCCTTTGATGGTCAGCATCCCTTCATGTTGACACGTGAATGATGCAAGGTCATACAGTCTCTTGGTCGTCAGCATCCCTTCATGTTGACACGTGAATGATGCAAGGTCATACAGTCTCTTGGTCGTCAGCATCCCTTCATGTTGACACGTGAATGATGCAAGGTCATACAGTCTCTTGGTCGTCAGCATCCCTTCATGTTGACATGTGAATGACGCAAGGTCATACAGTCCCTTGATCGTCAGCATCCCTTCATACTGACACGTGAATGATGCAAGGTCATACAGTCCCTTGAGATGTCAGCATCCATTCAGTGATAGTCAGCATCCTTTGATATTGCCACGTGAATGATGCAAGGTCATACAATCCCTAAGGGATAGTCAGCATCCCTTCAGTGATAGTCAGCCCCCGATGATATTGACACGTGCACTATTCGAGGTCATACAGTCCCTTGATGGTCAGCAGCCCTTCAGTGATAGTCAGCATCGTTTGACATTGCCACGTGAATGATGCAAGGTTACACAGTGCCTTGATAGTCAGCATCCCTTTAGTCAGCATCCCGTGATATTGACACGTGCACGATGCGAGGTCATACAGTCCCTTGATGGTCAGCATCCCTTGATATTGACACGCTATCCTTGATATTGAAAAGAAAGGTGAACCGGCGAATAGGGACTGAGGCTGGATCCGTCTGCCAGTACGTAGACTGTTGCATGGACACTATTGGCTCTGGTCTTGGTCAAAGCTAGCTGTCTTCATGGACTTTGTCAACGTTGACTTAACAGACTGTCGACTCTCTGCTTGGTTAACTGGGCGTAAAAACAGCACCCACCTAGTTTTTTCCTGTCCTCTTTCAACGTTAGACCTGCTCATGGACTTTAGATGCTGTATTTTAAAAGTATGTCTGTCGTTGGCCTTGTTTCAGACACGTTATTGATGTGCCAGCGCAAGTTGCCCCCGTCCTTCTGGAACTCGGCGTACCAGCCCCCTCCCTCCGCCTCCACCAGTCACGGGGGCTTCCCCCTGGGGGCCGACGCCTACTTCTCGCCCTCGCTGTACGGGCTTCACAAGTCCTGGCCCTACCCCTACTCCTCCCAGGCACACACCTACGGTCACCAGGTGAGGCGCTCACTTCCTCGGCCCCTACAGGTGTTGTTGTTGTTGTTGTTGGTGGTGGTGGTGGTGGTGATGGTGGTGGTGGTGGTGATCGCTTTTATATAGCGCTATTCTCCGCTCTCGAGCAGACAGAGTTCAGGAGCTGTGTGAAAGTCGAGGTGGCCGTCCTGGGCTTTCGGTCCTAATGAACCTTACGGTTTCTGTGGACGTAAAGCAACATTGAACCATGCTTTGGCATTGGTCACAGTTTGTCCCTAATATGTCAACCGACATCCGAGGACATGAAGCTCTACTTCATCACCACCTAGAACAGACTCACTGCGCTTACGCATGTAATTCTAAACGATGACGATGAAGTGATGCTTTATGTCCTCAGATGTCAGTTGACATATTAGGGACAAGTTGTGACCAATGCCGAAGCACGGTGCAATAAATCTTTACGTCCACGGAAACCAGAAGGCTCGTTAGGACGGACGGTCCAGGACGTCCACCTCGGCTCTCACACAGCTTTTTATAGCGCGTTTTGTATTTGCTTTGTTTTATTTTGTTTTGTTTGTTTGTTTGTTTGTTTGTTTGTTGTTGTTGCTGCTGCTGCCGCCGCCGCTTGTTACTGTTTTATTCTTATTCTGATCACACCGTTTTCCCCCAGCAGGGTGCCCATGCGTTCTCCTACTCCGGCATGGACGCTACCCGAGGTCTGACGTCCCACTACGGCTCGCTGGTGATGCCGGGGACGGGGCTGGGGGGCCGGGGGGACGCGCGGGGGGGTCAGTACGACCTCACCAAGGGGGGCGACGCCTTCTCCTCCGCCGCTGCAGCCGGCTACTACGCCATGAGTCGCTTCGGGTCAGACCTCGGCGTGGACACCGGCTTACCAGGTGCGTGCATCGTGAGACTTGTCGCTGCTGACTGCGGCAGTCACTTCTGTATTTACCACCCCGTGAACATTGTACTGTGAACAGTGTTTAATCCATTATGAACAGACCTGTCTCTGATGTTCTTAGTACTGTACTTACCACCCCGTGAACACTGTACTGTGAACAGTGTTTAATCCATTATGAACAGACTTGTGTCTGATGTCCTTAGTACCGTACTTACCACACCGTGAACACTGTACTGTGAACAGTGTTTAATCAATTGTCACCAGACCTGTCGCTGACGATCTCAGTATTGTACTTAACTACACCATAAACACTGTACTGTGAACAGTGTTTAATCCATTATGAACAGACCTGTCACTGCTAACCTTAGTACTGTACTTACCACCCCATAAACATTGCACTGTGAACAGTGTTTAATCCATTATGAACAGATCTGTCACTGATGACCTTAGTACTGTACTTACCACACCGTAAACACTGTACTGTGAACAATGTTTAATCCATTGTGAACAGACATGTCGCTGATGATCTCAGCATTGTACTTAACCACACCGTGAACACTGTACTGTGAACAGTATTCAATCCACTATGAACAGATGACCTTAGTACTGTACTTAACACACTGCGAACAGTATACTGTGAACAGTGTTTAGGTCATTTTGGACAGACCTGTCACTGATGACCTTAGTACTGTACTTACCACACAGTGAACACTTTACTGTGAACAGTTTTTAGTCCATTATGGACAAACCTGTCGCTGATGACCTTAGTACTGTACTTACCACACCGTGAACACTGTACTGTGAACAGTGTTTAAGTCATTTTGGACAGACCTGTCGCGGATGACCTTAGTACTGTACTTAACACACCATGAACACTGTACTGTGAACAGTGTTTACGTCAATTTGGACAGACCTTTTGCTGCTGATGGCGGCAGCCACTGATAACCTTAGTGCTGTACTTACCATACCGTGAATACTGTACTGTGAAAATTATTCTTATGGTAGTTTGAACATTATAGCCATGCTAATGTGGACATAAATAATAATAATAATATTAATAATAATAATAATAATAATAATAATAATAATAATAATAATGGAAATTTGTAAAGCGCCTACCCTGCGGCTCAAAGTGCTGAACAAGCATAGTATAATACACGTAATGTACATCGAGATGGAAATGTTATCAGCAATAAAAAATATATACAAAAAAGTGGGGAAAGGGCATATTTGGACAGTTTGACCAGTGGTTATGACGGAATGAACATTATAATGCTTACGACAAAGTGACCATTGTATTTAATACAGTGTGAAAATGGCACATATAACAGAGCGAGCATGATGCTGACGACAGCGTGAATGTTGAGCTTATGACAAATTGAACCTGTGACAGTTCGAACACTATATTTATGACAGACAAAATGCTACACTTACGACAATGTAAACATTGTATTTATGGTAATGTTATCGTTATTCTTACGACACATTTATTAGTTTTAATATACTTATGACACTGAGAACATCGCAGTTATCACACTGCGAACCTTATATTATGACGGTGTATGAAGTGCATGCTTATGACACTTACTGCATTATAAATACACTTATGACAGTTTGAAAATTACACTCATGACAGAGTGAACTTTATATACTACCAATCACAAAGTAATTTAAATGGAATGAAGTTAAGGAGAACAACTCCGCAGATGTCGATGACTATAATGGTTGGTTATTCGATAGAATACACCAGTGAATAAAAAGCAAACATTAAGCAAATGCGTAGCTGGCCAGTCAACAAACATTCTTTCGTAGTTGGAGAAGTCATCACCTAAATTGTAATAAACACGCGAAGTAATAAGTAATGCAATACACAACGAGTGAATAAACTGGCGATATTTGTCAATCGGTGTTTTATCGAATATCAAAAAAGTAAAACAATTACAAACGCTTTGGTAAATTTAAGTTCACAGCGTAAAAAGTAAACTATTGACAAGTTTATCCTCAACATTCGAATGTTTCTTTTTTCATGTGTAGACATTTGTTTTGCTTTTTGTTCACTTTCGCCCCGGTAAAAACTACGCGGTTGACGGGGCGTTTAAAATCTATCTATCTATCTATCTATCTGTCTATCTATCTATCTATCTATCTATCTATCTATCTATCTATCTATCTATCTATCTATCTATCTATCTATCCATCCATCCATCCATCGAACTGTCTATCTATCTATCTATCTACCTATCTACCTAACTATAGATCTATCTACATACACTCGTACCTATCTACTTACCTGTCTATCTACCACCTACATACGCACGAAACTACCTCCCTACCTACCTCCCTATCTATCTACCTAACTACCTATCTACCTACCTACATACACACGTATCTATCTATCTATCTATCTATCTATCTATCTATCTATCTATCTATCTATCTATCTATCTATCTATCTATCTTAATCGCAGTTAGGGAAAGGTACCAGATAAGTAACACTTAAGAAAGCACACGGTAACTTCGAAACAAAAGAAAGAAGATGGGATATTTGCAAATACAATTTATTTATTTTTTGCAAAGGCTAAAACAACAACAACAACAACAACAACAACAACAACAGCAACAACAAAAACAAAAAATACTACTCATAATAACAACAACAACAACAACATCAAAACAAAAATGGTACACGCATAACCTTTGCGAAACAACGAACATCATTAATTAATTTGTTTAAACTTATTTTATATTTATTAATACATCATCCCAGTGTCCCCGGGCAATACTATCTTGAAGAAATGAAAAAGTTAACGTTTCTACACGGACAGAAAACGTTACGGACAGGATTTCTCGTCCACTGTGTGTGGTTCACTTCGAGTGCGTCATAATAATAATATACAATAATAATATTAATAGCAACAACAACAACAACAATAATAATAATAATAATAATAATAATAATAATAATACGCATAATAATAATAATAATAATAATAATAATAATAATAATAATAATAATAATATTATTATTATTATTATTATTATTATTATTATTATTACAGTATATTATTTATGGCGCCCCATCTCGCAAGAGCCCGAAGCGCTTGCAGAGGCCTACGGATACGGTCATTTTATCACACACATGCTCCATCCTAAGAACACCGAAGATCCGAGTATCCGTGGCTGAGCGAAGAGGATTAGAATGAGAGTAGAGACTGATTGACTGATTGATGATCGCTTATATAGCGCTATTCTCCGCTCTCTTGAGCAGACTCACTGCGGTCGCATGTGATTCTACTGATGATGATGATGAAGTGATGCTTTATGTCCTCAGATGTCAGTTGACATATTAGGGACAAGTTGTGACCAATGCCGAAGCACGGTGCAATAAATCTTTACGTCCACGGAAACCAGAAGGCTCGTTAGGACGGACAGTCCAGGACGTCCACCTCGACTCTCACACAGCTCCTGAACCATGTGATTCTACATGAGTGACTAGCTTTTTATAGCGCATTTTCGAATATCCACCAAAGTGGTGTACCTACAGCGCTGACATTGCTGGTGTCACATGAAACTGCTGCCGTCTTGGCGCAAGTTCTGTGTACACCATACAACCATGCACCATGTCACTTCATGCAAAGCCACATACGTAAGGTGTATGCGTGTTTAGCTGTAACCTGCCACCTGCACTTTTGGCAGAATGACCGGATCTTTTACGTGCTACTGCGGTAACACAGGGTGGAACGGATACCGAAATAAGAGTCAGCACAGAAAGTCAACCCTGGAGAAGAAAATTCTCACGTCGCTCCTGCAGGGATTCGAACCCGGAACTTCTCAATCACGAGTCCGGCGCTCTAACCGCTGAGTTATCCCCGAGATGAAGCAACTCAGAGAGGTATGGAGGAGCTGTACCACAGACATTGTGGAAGCAGATGCGAGCTTTTTTTTTTTTTTTTTTATTGAATCCGGCTGCTGATTGGTAGCCAGTGGAGATCATGGAGTAAAGGAGTGATTTGGGCAGATTTAGGAGCTCTGCACATGAAGCGAGGTGAGCAGTTGATCACTCTCTGAATTTTATCAAGGAGAACCTGAGGAGACTGAGCCAGCAAGAACACCTTTACGATAATGAAGCCTAGGGAAAACATGAGAGAAAACGAGAGTTTTGGTGGCGTCAAAAGAAAGATACTGTTCATGTTGGATTGAACCGATCCGCCTGATTTCCAAATAGGTAAACTGACAGAATGTGCACCTGTGCGAGCTATTTTTGCAAGCTGGCTGTCAAAAATGACACCGAAAAATGGGATAAGCACAATCAAATGCCGCAAAAAGCAAGACGAAAAGCAAACATTGCGATTATTGTAATCGAAATTGATTTAATTCCATTTTGCACATGTTGTGGTATGCAATATTTCGCACTTCGATATTAATGGAAACATTCTATTTGAATTTCCGCCGTCAGGCATTCCACATAAACTTATCTTTAACTTAAGAGCGCTCTGGGCTCTTACAACTGAGATGGAGCGCCACGAATAATCTGTTATTATTATCATTATTATATTTCCCAGGCAAAACCTGTTTTGTCAAAGTTTAAACAGATTTAGCGAAATCCGAAAATCTGTGAACAACTGAATGCTCCAAGGAGAGCAAAACAATTAAAACGCTCACCCTTTCTGCTTCCATCGACTATTCGACATTTTATTAATGCAAAGCGACAGTTGCAAAATACTTAGCTTTTCCAAAAACCTACACCTACGCGAAGTAATATAGGATTGCCAGAATATGGGTATTCCATAAAAGTTTATTAAAACAGTTATTGTTCCGTATTTACATCGCAGTACCTTTCTCTTTTCAAGCACCGATAAAAATAAAATAAAATAAAGTAAAGGAAGCGCTCAAATGAAATAAAATATAACATCCGTATTGTCTGCGATGTTTATAATTATATTCGCTTCGCAATACAGTTCGTGTTTTAAAGTCCAAAACCAAAGGAAACGTGGAAAGAACTTTCAAGTCACATGCGGCCGCTAATGGATAATCTGCCAGACGTCAGGAACTGTCAGACATTACTGACTGTCGAAGCAATTTAAAAAGATATTCAGCTAAAGAAACACGCTTCTCCCGAAATCAGCACTAAAAATAACAAAAGTAGTTTAAAAAACAAACAAACAAAAAAACTCATGTCATTTTCCAGTTTGGTAGCCAACCATAGTTTTCGATTTTTTTATGTATGCTTTTGTTGTTTTTCTGCCTCCCGATCATGATTGGCTGGGAGTTCAAATCAATTATCTAACCATCTTTGTTTTTGTCTTTGTTTTTCTTAATCTTCGGTTTTCCACGTACCATGAACTCTCTGTAAATGTGAAATTTGTCCATTGACTCTGCCAGTTGTTACCCAAATATTTATCGCATCATCTGCCGGCCACATCCTGTGGATACCACAGGGTGCGACTTATTGTGGGCGATACGAACATTCTTTTGTGTTGCCTCATAATGTCTGTCCATCAAGCAGAAGATGTAACAACATTTCAAATCAGAGACGATTTTAAAATGCTGCCTTCAGATCATTTTGAATAACAAATGATAGAAACCTGTTTTTTGGAAGTGACGTTTAGCGGGGTTGGAGGTACACAAAGTCAAGTGTCACAATTCACAAACCTATGTATACCATTCCGGCAACAATACATTATGTATACGTCTACGTGTATATTATTCATGTGCGTGAATGTTGTGTGCTAGTGCATTGAATTTTGGTTTTTAAAAACGATATACGCCCTATAAGAGATAGCCATTATTATTCAAGTCAAGTGCAGCCCAATCCAGTCCAGTCAAGCTAATATACTTTAATCGTCCCTCACAAGGACATTCAACTAACTACTAAAGGCTCATTAATTGAAAAACAACATATAAAAAGGATATCAGAGCAACGTCAAAAGCCTTCAAATTGATAATAATAAACAGACATAATTGTTTGATTAAAAAACATCCATAATAAAAATTACCGCAACACAAAACATATCCCTCTTGCCCACATACCGTTTGTAATAATAATATTATTATTATTATGAATGGCTCTTTCTGCCTCTGTGATCTTGTCGGTGGGACGACGGAAGCCCACGCTTCATGTTCCGATTTTGAGTATTTAGTCGCTTAAAGTATTTAGTAGAATCACTTATACCTGTTGGACAAAACCTGTATGAGAAGGCTAGAGCCCTTAAGTGACCGCATTCACTTTGTCTGTTTTTAATATGCAGACAATACTACTGGTCTCATCGTTATTCTCAGCTGTTTTCTTAAATTTGCACGACTTTGTCCTTCTTTTTTCAGGTCTGGATCTTCCCTTGCAACAGACGAAGAAGGAACTGTACTGGTGACAGAGATGGCAGAGTCGGAAATCATCTACAGACTTCTCACTACAGTCACAGAAATCCTACCCAGACTTCTGACTCTGCTGTTATAGCAATCTATAACAGTCAGCAGAATGACCACTTTGACAAAAAAAACCTGTCAGACGCAGTTTTCGGAAGGATTTTGTTTTTAGTGTATAAACAAGCCGCCCGCATGGTGTTCTCGTGGAATGGGCTAAGCAGTCTGATTTCCGTCTGTATACCATGATTATTTGAGTATGCAGCCAACGACGATTTGAGTATGCAGCCAACGACGATTTGAGTATGCCAACGATGATTTGAGTAAGCAGCCAACGATGACGTGAGTAAGCAGCCAATGATGGTGTGAGTAAGCAGCCAACGACGATTTGAGTAAGCAGCCAACGATGATTTGAGTATGCAGCCAACGACGATTTGAGTATGCAGCCAACGACGATTTGAGCCAGCCAACACCTCTGGAGACCAGTCCTTGTTCAGCTCTTAGACTTCGTGTGGAGCAGGATTCTGATTTGCCGTGATCCTGGGCTCGAAAGGCAATCACAACACTTTTCTTCTTCGCCATAGGCTTCGAAACCATTTAAATCTTGTCTCGGACGGTCTTCGTACTGCCAAAGACATGGTCGTTAAAATAGCGGTGTCTTCAGACTCCGGCTGTCACTGTTCAGGGTCTGCTTTCCACACAGATGTTTCACACTTGTTCTCCAGGGACAGAGCGCCAGTTAAAGACGCTGTCATTGCCTTGTTTCAGTAAGCTGGAGTGACTTGACATTGCCAAACAATCGTGTGATTGTGGAGCGGTTACAAGCTTCATGGCCCCCGCCGTGTGCTCTTTGTGTAGCTGGGCGATGCGACTGGTTGCAGGAATACTATGCAGTTGCCGGAGATTCGTCAGCGGAGTGTGGAATAAATAACTCAAAGGGTAGCCCCGAAGAGAAAAAACACACACCTAAAGTCTGAGATGTCATTAACTGATGAACAATTGTGCCATGTGGAAACGATAACTCAGTTCAAGCGACTTAAAAAGATATTCCTAGGTTTCAGTTGACGGAAAGCATTTGACGTTTGAAATTGCACTTGTGGTGCCCAAGACAAACCGAGCGACGATGGTTCTGAACAGTTATAAAAATATCAAACTTGCCCAAGACAGACCGAGCGTCGCTCGGTCTGTCCTGGGCAAGTTTGATATTTTGAACAGTTTGATATTCTGAACAGTTATAAAACAAACTGCTGTGACTGAAATTTAATATTCGTGGCAAATCGTTTTCATTTGCGTAACAACTCGGCTTGATGCAGAGAGTATGCAAATGCTTTCAAAAAAGGTTGAGTAAACTACATACTGACTTGGCACATTCAAAACTGAATTTGTCATTGTGATGTTTGATCCCACCCCTCCCGCCAGGTTTCATTTATGTTGATTGATTGAAGCCTTTTGTTTTAACGGGATGAAGATTTACTAGTCGCCTATCAGTTCGAAATTCAAGGACACCTGACGTTTATGGCACTCGTTGCAGATTACGCTGGCAATCTAGATTACGCTGGCCATCTAGCAAAAGATGTTTTCCCCGGCATTATCTTTGGGAATAAACGGCCTGATTTCACGAACTCAGAGAATGTTGCCAAAGAAGAAGAATGCCTGCGAACATTCGACAGAATGGCTAGTCCCAGGAAGGGGGCTTTCACGGCGAGAGTGCCGCCCTTTCCCAAAGTTGTTTTGTTGAGGACTCCACTTGTCCGTTGTCCGTCCACTAGCAAGTCCTGTGTCCGGCAGCAAGGGGAGGGAACTGTACACAAGACAATGGACGAGTTCTCTCCACTGCTCGCTTGCCTTGTGTCTTCTCATTGGTTCTATCCATGTATAAGACTATTCCATGACAACCGCTTGAAATGAATCGTGTGTGCCTTGATAAGGTTTACGACATATTCATCATTTCATGTTTGCTCCAGGATTTCAGGTATTAGATTTGTCAACATTTTATTGTTTAAAAATACTTGATTTCTTTCTTTAATTCTATTGTTTTTATCCTATTTCGTCTTTTTAACCAGTTTGTCTTGGTGTTTTGATATTATCTGGTTAATGTTTTTTTGTTTTTTTTGTTTTGTTTTTACTTCATTTTGGGTGTATTTTCTGTTTGTGGTTGTGGTTGTGGTTGAGATGTGTAAATGGGAGAGAGGGGGAAGGGTGGTAGGAGAGGGGGGTGGGGGGGGGCGGGGAGTGACACATATATATTGTGTGTGCGCATGGCAAGAAAAAATAACGATTTATTGTGGAAAGATCAAGACGCACATTGGGTAACACTTAGCGCTTCTAAATTGAAAAGGACAAATCAACAGTCCGCATATCTTGCCTTTGCACACAGAAAGTAAACAAAGGGACATTTATTCTACTTTTCTTTTTTAAACGTTTGAAGTTTATTAGACTGACCTAATGCCAGAAATAGTCGTTTCACTTTCTAACCTGAAAAAAATAAAAAGAGTAGAAAAAAAGAACAGAAAAAAAGAGTTTTAAATGACACCTTGCCTGTGTGTTGCTCTAAGAAGGCAAAATATGTCGAATGTCGCTTCCTTTTCTTATCCTGTCTAATCTTAAAGCTTGATTAGTTTTGACGTCTTGTTTACATTCCCTTCTTCAGTCTGAACCCTGCCGGTCGAGTCTTGCTTTAGGTTTCTGAGAAAGCGAACAGTTCGATTTCATTTCTTCTTTTAGCTGTTACTGAAGACTG
This sequence comes from Alviniconcha marisindica, assembly GCA_018857735.1. Lineage (NCBI taxonomy): Eukaryota > Metazoa > Mollusca > Gastropoda > Provannidae > Alviniconcha > Alviniconcha marisindica. Next base: position 935,545 of record JABMCL010002836.1, read on the forward strand.
TTACTCAGCTCTATATGAACTTCTTTTAATACATGTATTGAAATTCACCGTATCGTATGACTAGTGACTAAGAGCACAGCTCTGCTCTGTGCCAGACAAAACACGAGGGAAGCCGAAGTTTGAGCCACTTCTCACGAAGTCTGCTGTTAGAAGTCGGGAACGCACGGACATGAGTGATGAAGTGAAAGACTGAGGGCGGGGGGAAATAGCTGTTCTCATGTAGAAACTGACAAGCGCAGATGAAAAAGTACGGTAGCACGGAACGGCTGGCGCCATTTTGCCATATACCATTTTGAGACAGACTGGAAGTGACGGGCGATCACAAGAATCCCGTGGTACAGGGCCCGCTAAGCTACTAATCGTGCTGTCCCATCGCTGAGCCAGCTTGATTTATGGCATTGCGCTGAACAAATTGCAGGTCGCACATTATTGTTTCTGAATTTCTTCCTGTAAGAGAAAGAGAGAAAGACTACAGAAAAAGAAAAGAAATGATGAGTGAGAGAGAGGAGGGAGAGGGGGGGGGGGGGGGGGGGGGGGGGGGGGGGGGGGGGGTGTCAGTGCAGCATGTAACGGAGTTGGTCTGTCACTATTGCGATACATTCTAACAAACTGAAGGAATGTAGATATTTATTTGTTGATTGACTATTGATTACTTTGTTCATTTATTGAATTTTATTGATTACAACTGTTATAGGAATTACAGATGGTAATTTTTGTTTCTTCTCAAAATCACGAGATCCAAACACATAAAAGGTTCAAAAGAACGCTATTTATTATGACAAAACACAACATGCGAATTTTTCTGGTAATCTCCTGTATCCAGCCACAAAACGACACTTAAACAACAATTAGACGGTGAAAAACGATGAAAAATGAGATGGAGAGCTAATCCATTTATCTTTTCGTGGTTGAGCTCTGTTCAGTGCTTGGAAGAATGTTGGCATGGCAACATTTTTCTCTCCAAATTACGTTGTCTCAATGAAAAGAACTGTTAAATTGTTACCCACCCCCCCCCCTCCCCCCCCCCCCCCCCCCCACACACACACACACAAAAGAAAGAAAGTATAACGTATTCACTGTCACATTGAACTGTATGGACCGAGTTCTTAGATAAGATCGGTACTGATGTTGGCTACATAAAAGTGACTCTTTGTGCTCTTTCTGCTAATGATTTGGCGCTGATAGTTAAATACCGCTGTTTTTGTGAAATCTCTGGCATACAGTCCGTAGAGCAGGAACAGCGTGTTCTTCGCAGTAAGGGTACAGAAAGCGGCGAGTTTGTCAGCATCCTTCCCACTGAGGGTGCAGGAGACACGTCCTTCGCAGTAAGGGTACAGAAAGCGGCGAGTTTGTCAGCATCCTTCCCACTGAGGGTGCAGGAGACACGTCCTTCGCAGTAAGGGTACAGAAAGCGGCGAGTTTGTCAGCATCCCTCTCAACTGTTGTATAGAAAACAGAGAGTTTCTTCTTCGCACTATGATTATAAAAAGCAGCGATTAAAGGTAGAGAAGAGAGCGAGTTTGTCAACATCATTCCCACGAAGAGTGCATAAGGCAGCGAGTTTGCGACCATTCTCCGCAATAAAGCCGGTACCACCACCACCACCACCCCCCAAAAAAAATCCCCCCTCTCCCCAAAACAACAACAAAAACACAAACCAACAACAACAAAAATGTTTTAAAAGACAAACAAAACAAACAACAACAACAAAACAACAACAACAACAACGACAACAAGAACAAATAAAGAAAAACAGCAACAATATCAACAAACAAACAAACATGTGTAAGGGACAGCGAGCTTGTCAGCATTATTTTTAGTAACGGTTCTGTAGACAGCGAATATTTGTCAACATTCTTCGCTGTGAGGGAACACAACACGGCGAGATTGCTACCACTCTTCCCACTAAGCTATCAAAGAAATCACACGTTTGTCAGCTTTTATCGCAGTAAGGGTATCAAGAAATCGAGTTTGTCCAAATTTATCGCAGTAAGGGTGTTAAACAATTCCAGTTTGTCCAAATGTATCGCAGTAAGGGTGTTAAACAATTCCAGTTTGTCCAAATTTATCGCAGTAAGGGTGTTAAATAATTCGAATTTGTCCAAATTTATCACAGTAAGGGTGTTAAACAATTCGAGTTTGTCCAAATTTATCGCAGTAAGTGTATCAAAGAAATCGAGTTTTTAAACATTTTTCGCAGCAGCAAATACCAAAAATAAATAACTGAGTAAAGATGAAAAGAAAATGATGATGACAATGATACTACAAACAAACAAACAAAATTCTGAACACACAGACACACACACACACACACACACACACACACACACACACACACACACACACACACACACACACACACACACACACATATGAATACAATAACAACAACAGTAAACACGGTACAGATATTGATATCACTACCCAAGATCAGGGTAGATTTGGATTTGAATACAAGAAGAAATTAGCACTAGTTCGTTTTTAACTGGGCCACTACCAAGAAGACCAAAATGTGCATCTCTCTCTCACTCTCACTCACTCTCTCTCTCTCTCCCTCCCCCAACAGGACATTAAAAATCCAATTACTAACTAACCCTCTGCCCCCCTCACCCTCCCTCCTCTCTCTTTCTCCCTTTCTCTCTCTCACTCGCTCTCCGTTTCTCTCTTTCCCTCCGCCTCCTCTCTCCCTCTCTCTCCGTCTCTCTTTCCTTCCACCCTCTCCCTCCATCTCTATGCACACCTCCCATTTTTCTCTGCACGTCGATTTTGACTCTCTCTCTCTCTCTCTCTCTCTCTCTCTCTCTCTCTCTCTCTCTCTCTCTCTCTCTCTCTCTCTCTTCCCCTGAACTTGATTTGTCTAAAGATTACTTTCTCTTCTGTTTCATCATATTATTATATGAAAATGAAATGGAAGAAATATTCGAATTCATGTGTCAGATAATATACAAAGGTGTATTGGCTTTGTTCTTTATTTTGTTTTGTACATAATTATAAACGACAAAGTACGAACAAACTTTACACAGAAAAGTGTCGCAATAAAAACAAAATAAGTATCTGCAGCTGTGATCATGTGTTGCGTCTTGATTCTATGCTCTCTCTCTCTCTCTCTTCTCTCTCTCTCTCTCTCTCTCTCTCTCTCTCTCTCTCTCATATCTCACATCTTAGTGCTTGTGCGCGCATGTCACAGTGTGTGTGTGTGTGTGTGTGTGTTTGTGTGCGTGCGTGCGTGCGTGTGCGCGCGCGCGCGCGCGTGTGTGTGTGTGTGTGTGTGTGTGTGAGAGAGAGAGAGAGAGAGAGAGAGAGAGAGAGAGACAGAGACAGAGACAGAGACAGAGACAGAGAGACAGAGACAGAGAGACAGAGAGACAGAGAGAGACAGAGAGAGACAGAGACAGAGACAGAGACAGAGATGGGGAAGCAGGGACGGGCAGAGAAAAAAGAGAGAAAGATCCACCTCACCACACATCTAATACTTTCCTCAAACACTGAACAGTGCTTCAGCGTGTTTCCTTATGCCTACAACCGCTTTAGCCGCGTGTGTTTGTTTTGCTAGACTTGCCAAGCATTAAATCGTCCAAACGTGTTATTGCAATCTGAAGACATTTACATACACGCTCCGACTTCATAACTTTTGGAACACCCCTCCTCGGCCTTCGTGGCTTGTGGAACATCCATTATTGAAGCCGGTCGTCGTGTGCAATAGCCATTAGGGGCGCGGGTCTTCGTTGTTAAACCTTTTACTGTTTTCCGTCGATGGCATGTAAAACTGAGTAACCGCTTGTTTTTCATGGCTCTGTTGGGTTGCTTAATGAGGGAGAACCAACACTGAGCCTCATTCTGATGTCAGCTATAATTCCCGCGTGTTTCTTAAGGCATACGGAGGAAAGGTTGACATATTCGGAGTGGGGAAGTGGGGGACTTGGAATGGATAGGTGGATAGATAAAGCAGCAATACAGATCGTCTGGTTCTTTCGGATCATCAGTGATGACGGATGTTACGTCAGTTAGTGTAAGAACTTAATACGCACGCAAGAACTTAATGATTAAAACATGTCTGTTCAAATATGGTAAAGAAAGCTGAAGAGACACAATACTCCAATAATAATTAGAAATTACATATATAAAAATTTGTTGCTCCTTCATGATACGGATAGGTTCTTTTTGTTGTTGTTGTTGTTGGTGTTGTTGTTTGTTTGATTTTGGAGTTCTGCAGTTGTTCCTTTTTTTCAATCCCCCCCCCCCCCCCCCCCCCCCTCCCCCGTTGTTTTTCTTTGCTTTTGCGTGCTGATTTGTCGGTTTTTCCTTTGATTGATTGTTTTGCCGCTATTGTTTTGTTTGTGGCTCAGGTGCCAGACCTATTAGCACAGCACACGCGCGCACACACACACACACACACACACACACACACACACACACACACACACACACACACACAACACACACACACACACACACACACACACACACACACACACACACACACACACACACACACACACCCAAAGAGAACGTGGCAGACAGATAAATGCAATAATTCAGTATTTCTTTATTTTGAAAAAGCTTCCTCTATTAGTGTGATAATACACAGCTCTGGAACGTTTGGTTTCGTGTCAGAATTCTTGCTCGTTTTTCAACTATCACCATTTTGTCTGATTATAAATCATAAATCAAAATGTCTGTGGCTTATGTCCCTTTGACGGCACAAACTGGTACTTGCCATCGGTCCATTTTTTTCTTTTCTTTTCCTTTTCCGTCTGATTGCGCATGTTTAGTATTCCAGGGTAGTGGAAAAATGCTCTGATGAGAAAACAAGCCAAAATTCAGCTAACGTCAGGTATAGGGTAGCGCGGCTGTTTGGCGGTTAGCTTTCCTCGTTGTGGCGGTCTCGATTTCCCACGTTTGTTACTCTGAAAAAAATCGGTATACAAAACAACTGCACGGTTTGTCTGTATTTCAATTTTATTGTTATTAACTGACAGCAAAACGGATTTTGCACAAATACCTAACAGAAAAGCAGAAGAGTAAAAAGAATTAAAACACAAAAAACAAACAAATCCAGAGCTGCCATGGTAGAGGGCCAAAAACGTGACAGCAACGCCAACGCAACGCCACCACCACAGTCAGACAATAGAGATACGGCGCAGTAAGTTGTACTTGGCGTGTTGCACGTGCAGACAGAAGCTGGGAATGCGTTGTTGCCCGTGGCACAAAAACGAGCGAGTAGCGGCGAGTATGTGAGACTGGCAGCGACCATGGCAGGAATATGACAGCCCCGTGCCGGGGGTGAGTACCCCTGAGGCCGCTGCCTCCGTCAGAAAACGCGAGGAAACAGGCTGCAAACTGCCTGCGTTTTTCTGTATAAGTCGGTGATTAGTCTGCGGTTGACACTGACCGTACTTCTGAACCAAACAGAATTTAATCCCCCCCCCCTCTCTCTCTCTCCACACACACACACACGCACACTCACACGCACGCACGCACGCATACACGCAGACACGAACACACACACACGCACGCACGCACGGTGCATACACACACACACGCACGCACGCACGCACGCACGCATACACACACACAACAACAACAACAGCAACAGCAACAACAACAACAAACACACACACACACACACACACACACACACACACACACACACACACAGATATATTCGTTTCCTTCTCCTTCTTAGCTCCTCCCCTTCCTCTTTCTCTTAGTCTTTTTTTCTTCTCAAGGATGCACTGCATCACCACCCACATACAAAACAGTGAAACCATTTGTGACTGTCGCAAAACACGGCGCCCATTTGTCGCTCCATAACTCATCCCGTCCGTTTGCCGCTTGTCGTCAAGATGGATTTGACGCCTTTTTCCTGTGCTGTTGATAATGTACCCCTTGCTCCCCCTCCACCGCCCCCCCCCCCTCTCTCTCTCTCTCTCTCTCTCTCGCCCCCCTCTCCTTCCCCTGCTGCAAAGGTTTCTTCTCCACGTTTGTTCTCAAGAGGCCCGGGAATTCCAAGTGTAGTTAAAAGATCTTCGGGCGAGTATTCAAAGTGACGCTAGTGATGCTTCGAACAGAAAGCGATTGAAGCTAGTGTGCAAAAACAGTCTTCTGTTTTTCGTACTTGTCATTGAAGAACACAGGGGGCACTGTCTTGAAGTCATACATACATACAGTACCATAGAGTCTGTTGTGTTGTGTCTCTCGATTTGTCCGTTGTAGAACCAAAACGTGGGCGAACACTTTCGATTCGTTGAAAACCCAGAGCTTGGGGCAACCATTGCCAGGCCCCCTTTCTGACCCCTTTTACACCAGCAGCGATGCGAGGTACTGCAAATCATCATTAAACTCATCGATTACCTCAAGGAACTCACGGCGTGGAAACCAAATAATAATAATAATGGACATTTGTAAAACGCCTACCCCGCGGTTCAAAGCGCTGAACAAAGATAACACACATAGCTAATGTACATCGAGATGGAAAATGTTATCAGCAATTTAACAAAAACTAACACATAATCTAGAAATCAAAAAGCGTTTAAGCATAACTATGTGAAAGATGCGTGCGCGCGCGAACACACACACACACCACACACACACACACACACACACACACACACACACACACACACACACACACACACACTCACACACACACGTACTATACAGACTGATTAGGGGTCAGTGAAGGACAATGTTGCTTAGCTGAAATATTCTGACAAGAGAAATGTCTTGAGTTTGCTTTTGAAGGAAGAGAATACGCTGAAATAATCCTAGATCCAATGGACGTCACGAAATGAACGATCTTTTCGAGTCGGATTGTGCGCGTGTATCGAACTGGTCTCCTAGTGGCCGTCATAAGCCTCGTCAGTAGCACAGAGTCTGAGTTTGCATCCAGCGGTACGCTAACGCCAGCGCAAGCAGTGTGCCGCAAAAATATCACTTTGCGCTGTTAATATCACTTTGAGTTTATAACTATCGCTTAGGACGGCGTAAATAGCTTTGTAACCGCTCTTACCGGTTCCAGGCGTTTCTTTTATAACCGCCCAAGTTGCTTATTTGAATGTTGCAGTTTATGTCCACAGAAACCGTCAGGTACCACCAGGGACGTGGAGCCCAGGACGGCCACCTCGACTTTCACACATCTCCAGAGCTGACTCTGGTTTATACCCCCCCCCCCCCCCCCCCCCGCACCCCTACCCCCTCCACGTATAAACTGCTTGCGCCCACGTGGCTTACGCCAACACATCATTATAGAACCAAAATCGTCTGAATCGAGACGGAACTCTTCTTCTTTCCATTTATCTCTTTTCTTTTTACCAGGGGCGGATCAGCCTGTATGTTTCGACACTATGTTATAAAGTAAACATGGTGCTTAACGTTCACAGAAACCATAAGGTTTATTAGGGACGGGGAGAAGGGGAGAAGGGGGTATGGAGGTAGGTAGGTAGGTAAGTAGGTAGGTAGATAGGTAGGTAGGTAGTATTGCTTAATGTCCTCGGATGTCTGTTGACATATTAGGGACAAGCTGAGACCAATGCCGAAGCATGGTTCAATAAATCTTTACGTCCACAGAAACCAGAAGGCTCGTTAGGACGGACAGCCCAGGACGGCCACCTCGACTCTCACACAGCTCCTGAACTATGGGTATGGAGGTGGGGGAGAGGGAGATTATATACCTATCGCTACGCTGTCTCCACCAGAATGAATTCCGCGTTAAGGTGGGCAGCGATGAGAGCCATTTTAATGTTTCGTAATTGTGAGCGACAAAGTCACAAGACAGTGTCCACAGACCACAACTTTTGAAGAGAAAGGAGAGCCGAAGCGGAATCGAACCGAGGTCCCTCTGCTTACCAGCCTAACGCCTTACCGCTAGGCCAGGCGCTATGTTGCTTCCACAGTCTTATTAGTACCAAAGGCTTTCGCCGGGGAGTGCTGACAGCATCGGTGGACAGCTGCGCGGAGATAAAGAGTACCCCTTCAGTGGTGTTACCAGTTCTGGCCGAGTTTGAAGGAAGGTGTCGGAAAGCGAAGCTGGGAGTGTGGCACTGAATGTCACATCAGAATAAGCTGCTACAGATGACCGGCCATTCGGCTGTCCGCTGTGAACTCGTCCCATTACGGCACGCGCTCGGCCAACCCCAAAGAAACGTTCTATTGTTAGCGGGACGTCTTTGCATTACTGCACACATGGTTACAATTGTCCTGATTGTACCATGCCCCCCCCCCCCCTCCCCCAACCATCATCCCCCCCCCCCCCAACCTCGCTCCCTAACAACAAACTGTCTCCTCGTCTTTGCTTTCTCTATCTCAGCATACCGGGCGAATTCCGCGCTCCCTCGGCGGTTACATTAGCGGCCAGGTTTCGGTCCGAGCCCTCCTGACGACACCGCAGCTCCCAAGCCCCCCTCGTCGTCCTCATCAAGCACAACGTGCACGCACGTGCGCCTCGAGAACATGACCTGCTCCCATTGGTTGATGAGGGCCACGTGGTGGCACCGGAGGCGGTCAGGCACGCGGGGTATGCTCCGGGGTTTCTGTTATCCCGCCGAGTTGTGAATAAACTCTCAGACAATGTTTTTACGCTGCCTCCATACCCCGAAGACAAAAGTTCTGGGGACGAGGACAATGTTTTCCCTCAGCAGGGAGCTCTGGGGTGATGATATCTTCATAGTCCACCAGCCCGCCCGTCTGATGGCTCTTCCGCCCGCAATAACACGCCGAGGATTCAGTTTCGGTTTCTGCCAATAACACGGACTTCTCCCGGCACATCGATAAAGTCCACTTCTGTCGTTAACGCCACACCAATAAATCGGGCGCGTGGCTGTTCGATTCTCATCGCGAGCGTGTTGCCGGCATCTTGCTTCTGTCGACAGCGGCTTGTTTGGCTTAGTGCTGCACAAGGCGTGCACCCTGACAACGAGCCGGAACGCCGCGTTTCGTGTTCCGTACTGCTTTCCGGTATGCGACTTGATGCTTGGGGATTGTTCCCTAAACACGGGATGATGTCTCAACTATCGCATTCAGCCCCAGAATCATGCTGCCGTCATCTGCCGTTTGTCTGGTCGGTTTCTCGCGAAAGCCATAACACCGGCATACGACTTGACCTTGAAACACTGCAAGGAAGCCGGGAAGCATTTTTGCGTGGGAGGCGCACTCTTACGCAAGTTTGCAGAATTCACTAGGTATCAACATCACGTAACCGGAGAAGACACAGCCAGCACTGACGCTATAACAATGGCTGCTGTACGCGTGGACGAAGCTTGCACGACTCTGAAGGAGCAAAACCCTAAAAGCACAGCTAAAGCTCCTCCCAAGCCCCTTTGGGTTAAAAACGTGTACTGGTTGGGGTTAAAGACGCGGGCTGGATAAGACATTTCCTGTCACGATCTTCATCACTTTGGTGTGGACCACTTAGGTTTTATCTCACCTCGTCCCTCACGATGCAGTTTTTACACAAATTATATGTTGCTTAGTTTCTTGTCCATATTTTTGTCGCTGTCTACGACGAAAATCTGAAACAAGATTGACTGCTAACACATAAAAGGTTCAAAAGAACGCTATTTTTTAGGACAAAACACAACATGCGAATTTCGGGGTAATCCCCTTTATCAAGCCACAAAACGACACTTAAACAACAATTAAACGGTTAAAAACGATGTAAAATGAGATGTAGAGCAACTGGGTGTGGAGCAACCGGGGGGGTGGGGGGGGGGGGGGGGCTATGTTCAGTGCTTGGAATTTCCCTGAGGAATGTAAGCTTCGGTAGACAAAGTTGGTGCTGCAAAAGCTGGTCAGTTCCTAACGTTGCTGATTTGTGCAGCAAATAACCAGCACAGACACACACATACACACAGTCTCTCTCTTTCTCCTCCCCCCCTCTCTCTCTCTCTCTCTCTCTCACACACACACACACAGAGGCACACACACACACACACACAGTTCCCCAACAGCCGCTAGCATACTAGCTTATGAATCCCCCAGACAAACGTTTTCACGAAGTTATCCACGCATTAGCCAGCGCTCTCTGTTTCCTGCTTTCCCAGATTTGTTTCTCCGATTTTTGATACAAAATAAACACGGCAGGCTGTCAGATAAGAAGTATCAGGCCAGCATCGTATTTTCTGCCGCCGATTGCTTGTTTCGGGTCTCGGAGATGGTTGCCACTTGCCCCTCTCTCCCAGCGCTCGGCCTCGTTCTGTTTTTATTTTACTTTGATACAGTCGTGGTGTAGTTGTTTAAAAGTTTGTGATCGTATTTTGAGTTACGAAAAAGCGAGCTGGTGTGGGCGTAAATCGCTGGATGAGAGTGTTAAATGTCTGTATCCGTTTCATGTACAGGTTTCGGGAGTAGCTGCAATGGATTCTTGCCTTTCCATTAGGCGTGCTGTGGGTGAGGGAACTAACTAACAGGCCAGACAGACTGACGTGAAAAATAACCATCACAGGCGAGGGAACTGACAGACTAGACAGACTGACGTGAAAAATAACCATCACAGGCGAGGGAACTGACAGACTAGACAGACTGACGTGAAAAATAACCATCACAGGCGAGGGAACTGACAGACTAGACAGACTGACGTGAAAAATAACCATCACAGGCGAGGGAACTGACAGACTAGACAGACTGACGTGAAAAATAACCATCACAGGCGAGGGAACTGACAGACTAGACAGACTGACGTGAAAAATAACCATCACAGGCGAGGGAACTGACAGACTAGACAGACTGACGTGAAAAGTAACCATCACAGGCGAGGGAACTGACAGACTAGACAGACTGACGTGAAAAGTAACCATCACAGGCGAGGGAACGGACAGACCAGATAGACTGACATGAAAAGTAACCATCACAGGCGAGGGAACTGACCGACCAGATAGACTGACGTGAAAAGTAACCATCACAGGCAGCTTAGTGCAGTCTCGGACGGGAGGCTGTGATGTGTTGAGGATCTCGAGACACCACAGAGGCACAAATCTAAGAATATTACGCCTTTGATCGTCTGGGGGAGAGTTGTAGAGAGGTGTAGAAAGAGGAAGTGCCAGACTTGCTACTTTGTAACGACCAGACAGAGCCACTGTTGATCAGATCAACCCTGGAACTGTTTCAAAGTTAGGAAGCGAGCAACTTGTTTTTACGCCCAGCCAGCCATGACGGTTAGACCAGAGCGAATGTTTCTAAAGTAACACTGGGAGTAAAACAGAACAAACTCAGGAGAGATGGGATGGGGATACATATGCACAGTTCCGTGTGCTTGGATACCATTTTAAACTGAAGAGGACAGGCCCTGCTAATGATGCAACATGATATACTTCCGACGATAGCAAGGACTGTAAAGAGGAAAGTCAGTTATTAACGAGAAGCAAAATATGTTGCCATAGACACAATCATGTTCTGCAGGTGTTAAAACTTGTTTTCATAAACTTCAGGGTTGCATTCTTGACCTATTATTGGCATGCGTGTTTTTCAGCCACATTGAAGTTTTGCTGGATGTCCTTTTGAGATCACTTTCAATATTTCACGCACAAATTCCTTTTCTGTGTGTGTGTGTGTGTGTGTGTGTGTCTCTCTCTCTCTCTCTCTCTCTCTCTCTCTCTCTCTCTCTCTCTCTCTCTGCTGTAAAAAGGCATGTCGAGGTTAAATGTTTTTTCAGTGCCATTTTTGCCCATTCACATTCCCTCACTATTCCCTCACCTTACGCTTCCATTTTCCACGTTACCGGTACATTCTCCCGCTTGTGAACTCCTGAGGCGTCTTCCCTTTCTTCTGTGTTTCCTGCTTTCGCAGTATATAAACCTGCATGCATAACTCTTTCTGTTCTAGCCGTTACCACGTTTGCTGTGTTCGCCTTCATCTCAAAACGTCAAAATATCGTCGATCTCTTCGCCAGCACATAAATTCACGTCCAACGAGAGTGCAGCGGCCAGACAGACGTTCCCTCGTGATCAGGGACCCCAGCAGACTGAGTTTACCGCTTCTTGATGATGTTCAGTTTTATAGTGATAACCAGGGTTTTCTGGTGATGGCCACAGTTTCCTGGTGATGACAAGGGTTCATGGGAATGGCCAGAATCTCCTGGTGACAAACAGAGTACCATGGTGAAAGCCATATTTTTCTGGTGATATCCCTAGTTCGCTGGCGATAACAATAATGTCCTGGTGATAGCCACAATTCCCTGGTGTTGGCCAAAGTTTCCTGGTGATGAACAGGGTTTTCCTGGTGATAGCCACAGATCCTGGTGATGGCCACAGTTTCCTGGCGATGGCTACACGGCTGCTCCGTTGCCAGGAACAGATCAGTTAAATCGGTTAGACACAGACTGGTCATATATCGACATTCTTGTCAATGGTTAAAGGGAGTCGGTTAAAAAATCTACCATTAATACTATTTAATATAACGATTATGCTGATGCGAATTAAAGGCCATGGTATTAGTGGTGATAATATGAAGATGTCTTTCACTTTTGTCAGCGTACAAAATAATGCCACGAACAAAGAATCACACGCGTACGCACATGGGCAAATGTGCGTGCGTAAACATATACATGAACGAATATATGCACGAACACACACACACACACACACACACACACACACACACACACACACACACACACACACACACACACACACACCGCTACATAAAGAACAGGCTTTTAGCTCGAGGAAACTGGCCATCAGCAGTATGGATCACGGTGGTCTAAGTGAAGCGAGGAACTGGCGAATTTCTCTGTTTTTTTTCCACGGCGCCTACTGTCTAGGAAAGCAAGAGGGAAACATGGTGGGAGAAAAGAAAAACAAGTTGGCGAGTTTCTTTCACTGTCTTTCCATCGCCACGAAACAGTTGTGTGGGAGAGGTGAGTTGTTATCCTGGCACGGAAGACAAAACAAGCATTTGCAGAAGTGTTCTCGTTCGGATTTTCAGGGGGGTGGGGGGGGGGGGGGGGGGTCCTCTGTAACGTGTACACTCAGACTCACATCCCGTATACACATACGTGCGCACGCAAGCTACGCCCCCCTCTCTCTCCCTCCGCCACAACACACACACACACACACACACACACACACACACACACACACAACACACACACACACACACACACACACACACACACACACACACAGAATACAAGCAAAGACAAACAATTATCAGTAACCTACTCAGTCAATGAATCTGCACATGTGCTCAATATCTTTCAGTCAGTGTTGGTCTTGTCGGTTTATTCAACTTCATTTTCCCCAGGGCTCTTCAAACATTAAAGGAGCGACGTTACGTGTCACGAACAGCAGGCTAAATCGGACCTAGTTATCATGTAATTTGGTTCATCTTCGTTTCACCTTTATAATTATCGCCTTCTGTTGACTGTTGACTGTTGACCATTCCTTAAATCAATTCGCGTCACTGTGTGTCTGCATTTTGCCCGGCAGCAGCTCTCATCCCCAGCAGAGGCTGACGACCTGTCGTGCCTACAGTACGGAAGTCTCGCTGTCATCCCCTGATCCCTTTAGGCGTACACCGTCATAACACCATAAAACAACTGAAGTAGCGTACATCTTTTGTGCTTGGCGGATCCTGCCACTGTTACAAACAAGTGGAGGACAAAAACATGTTGGTGGTGTGTGAGTTTTTTAGTGGGGAGAATACCGGGTGAGTTTTTGTTTTGTTTTGTTTGTTTTTTTCTGTTTTGTTCTTTAGTTGTTGTTTTTAGTTCATGCACCAAAAACACCGATGGAGTATCGAAAAGCTGAAGCTAACAAAGGGAGTTATAAAAACTGAAGAAGAAGAAGAAGAAGAAGAAGAAGAAAAGCACAGAAAATAACTTCAGTGTTTTAGTACTTCTTGAGTTTTGGGGCAAAAGGCCCAAGAAACTTTTCTGCAGATTTTTTTAAGAACTCAAATGTCCTCAGCTTTTGGTGCTTAGGCCTTTTGGCATTTCTTAAGCTTTTTGCAAGAAGAGGGAGCTGGAGAAGTAGTTTTTGTCAGCTTTTCAGTAATAACGGCTAGATGACCCACCAGGCATAATCTTTCTTGTTAACATCAGTCAAACCCAGCTTGGTCCCGCACTGTGCAGTACAAATGAGTAGTGAAGGCTCATAATTCCTGGACTTGTGTGAAGTCGTACAGGATTTATGTAAACCCCTACAATGAGGACTGTACTTGCATAGCTGAACAGTTTCGACCTCCTTAAAAACTTTCCTTTCTTCTTCTTTCGTTTCTAGTTCTTCGTCTTTGCTTAAAGCTTTCTTTTCTTCTTCTTCTTTCTTTCCTAGTTCTTCTTTGCTCTGTCTTTTCGGTTCACATAACGTTAACATCCAGGGACTCTTTTTTTCTCTCTCCAATTTTCTTTTCTCGTTCTTCGTCTTTGCTTAAAGTTTACTTTTCTTCTTCTTTCTTTTCTTTTTCTTTTCTTCGTCTTTGCTCTGTCTTTTCGGTTCACAGACGTTAACATCCAGGGACTTTTTATTTCTCTCCAATTTTCAGAAGAAAGAAGCAACGAAGAAGGCGAGACCTTGCAGATCGAAGGCGGCTGAGGTCCGACAGCTCAACTGCCTTCACGCCGACCTCCTCCGCCCGTGTGCTTACCTCCCTGTCCCTCCCTCTCCCGGCCTGTATCTGTCGGCAGTCAAAAGAAGTGAAAAGTGAAAAGCGATTGAAGATCTGTGGCTGTCTGTCAGTGGCAGGCGTGGATGCTGGGCCCATAAAACAGGGCGTCTATCGCGATGAGGGGCCGATAAGGAACTGAAAGCAGGGCCAGAGATGGCCTTAGTTTAGCGGGGCAATTTGGGGTCTGCTCGGCTCCAGCATAAATAACGCCCAGAGAGGTCCGTGTCGACCGACCCATCTTCGCTGATAAGACAAATCACCCCTCGCCGCTACCCTACTGAAAGTGAAACTGAAACTGCACGCCGACCGTTCTACTGGGAGGGAGTAGGAAAAGGGAGGAGGGGGGAGACGGAGAGACAGAGCGAGAGAGAGGGGCGAGAGCGAGAAAGGGAGGTAATGAGAGTGGGCACAAAGACGGTAAGGGGGGGGGGGGAGAGGGGGGCGAGTTTTCGAACACGTGGGTCTGGCGACAACAAACACACTTGTGGTCTCATGTTTGGTGGCTGATTTCATGTTATTGAAGATTCAAGCAACTAAGTTAAGAGCACACAAACAAACAAATAACACACATAGAATCTGCAGGCGGAGGACGGCCTGGAGCTGGACACAGGGTTTGTCACGATAGCTTCATGGGGGGGGGGGGGGGGGGGGGGGGGGGGGATGGGGGAGGGGGGACTCTGACCGCGACTGAGCTGTGGAAGACAGGCTTAATGTATCTCTTCGCTCTGCATTTAGTGCGTCTGTAAGCTGTGTTATGAATAAATCCAGGAGCAATGATGACACAGAGTAAGCACAAAGAAGAGAGAGAGAGAGAGAGAGAGAGAGAGAGAGAGAGAGAGAGAGAGAGAGAGAGAAAACGTAATAATGATTTTGGCTTTCAATTTGCTTTTGTTTTGTTTTGCATTGCATTCATTTTGTCGTGATCACTTAAAGTGTTTGCTCCTATGGTCAAAAACAAGTGTGGCAATAGTAGTAGCAGCAGCAGCAGTAATAACAGCAGATAATTATAGCACTAGTAGGCTATCATTAGTAGCAGCAGCAGTACTTGTTGCAGAAGTAGTACGTGTAGTAGCAGCAGTAGTGCTAGTAGTAATTGTAGCAGTAGTAGCAGCAGCAACAGCTGTAGTGGTAGAGCTTATATTTACTTATTAATCAAGGCAATTGATGGCGTCGTCGGGTGTAACCAAGGAATTTTGGAACCCTTATTACCCTGATGCAAATAGCCTTCCCGTTCTTTCAAATGGTGGCCTCCTCCAAAACCAACAACAACAACAACAAAACAGGGAGAAATACTCAACCACCTCTTCTTTGAATAAGAGGTCCGTGTTAGCTGGATGCCAAAATTACACAGCTAAAACAGACTAACAAAACCAGTTATATGTCCTTAATATGGGACGGTGGGCATAAATGGGTTAAAAGATTTTATTGGTGGCCAAAATAAATAAACAAATAGCATTTTCTTGGTCTGGTGGTCATGGAATTTTCTCCCCCCCCCCCCCCCCCCTCCCCCACAAGCATGCATATATATACTCAAACAAACCCTACCCCTCACTCTATCATCTTCAAGTCCCAAAACTACACTCGGAGAAGATGCTTACATATATACCCTGCCGTTGAAAACATGTGGAACATTCAGGTATGCGCGAGGAGTCAATACAGCAAGTTTTCCTCTTGTTTAGAGGCGTATACACCTGGTCTTTGTGTGTCCTTTCTCTTCGCTCCTCCTTTTCTCACACAGAGAATGGATTTTGTTGTGAACAAACAGGCCTTGCGTGGTTGCTATTTCGATCTTTGCCTTTTTATATAAAGACAAGAAGCGCGCCAGTTATGTGTACACACGGGAGGTAAACCTAACGCGTGTCTACAAACTTTGAAACGGAATCTGGTTGTGTGAGCATAACAGACGAAAACTTGTTTCGCTTTCGCGTGGAAACAAAAGAGGAGTTGTAAAGGCACAACGGCAGATGCTCCAGTAAGTGGAGATTTCGTTGTCTGCAAGACGAAGTGTGTGTATTCTTTCTCTCTCTTTTCCCCCCCCCCCCCCTCCACCACCCCACCCCCATCCCTCCCCCGACCCCACCTCACCACCATCCTACTTTTCTTTTTCTGTTCTTTACGCTTTGCAGCGAATCTTTCGTTTTCTGTGACGGTTACGTAATGCCACAATCTCTCTCTCTCTCTCTCTCTCTCTCTCTTCTCTCTCTCTCTCTCTCTCTCTCTCTCTCTCTTCTCTCATCTCTCTCACACACACACACACCACACACACACCACACACACAACCGGTAACCAGTGCTAAACAATGGTGTGTGTGTGTGTGTGTGTGTGTGTGTGTGTGTGTGTGTGTGTGTGTGTGTGTGTGTGTGTGTGTGTGTGTGTGTGTGTGTTCTTGCATGCATGTGTGTTCCAGAAATCAGCACTGTATTCTAGCTTCTAGCACATTTTTCACACGATCCGCAGAGTTCACAAAAGGCAACACAAAAGGCAAAAGGCAACACAAAAGGCAGGAGGCAACACAAAAGGCCACAGGCAACATAAAACCACAACAGACGACAGACAACATATCAATATACCGAATCACTGCATAAAATGGAACTAAGGAAGACTGGGTTAGCATCATTAATCTTTAGTTTTAAGAGTTTGTTACAGTTTATCCCTAATATGTCAGCCCGACATCCCAGGACATTAAGCCTCACATCATTATCACCGGGCTTGCCAGATGATGACTAGCAAAATGGTTTTATGAAACACCGTCAACTCGTACTCCGGCCTATCTTTGGAATTCAGCCAGTGCCCATGAACGAAAACGAGAAGAAGAAGGAGGAGGAGGACAAGAGTCAAGCAATCGAGCACCAGTTGGTCTACCTGAAAGCCATGCTGAGAGGGATGTTGAAAAATTGACGGAGACGGAGAACAAAAAAATACATTTTAATCTGAAACAAGAGTGACTGCATTGCTAGCGTTCTCACAAGATCCAAACACATAAAAAAGTTCAGAAGAACGGTATTTTTTAGGACAAAACACAACACGAGAATTTTCGAGGTAATCCCCTTTATCAAACTACTAAACAACACTTAAACAACAGTTAAACGGTGAAAAACGATTGTCATGCCAACATTCTTCCAAACAATGGACACGAAAACAACAGCTCAACCAAAACCAGATAGCTCTCCATCTCATTTTTCGTCTTTTTTCACCGTTTAACTGAGATTAATCACAAGTGTCGTTTTATAGCTTGATAAAGGGGATTACCCCGACAATTCGCAGGCTGTGTTTTGTCCTAATGAAAGGTTATTTTGAACCTTTTATGTGTTAGAAGAAGAATAAAAACTAAGCACACCACGCAGTGCATGTACACGGTACATCAAACCTGTCCTATGAAGAGGGTAGAGAAAGAGCAGGAGTTTCTGAAACACAATGACTCATAACAGACAGACAACCATTCCACCATTCCACCAAGAGGTCAGTGACAGTATCCCCCCCCCCTCTCCCCTCTCTCTCTCTCTCTCTCTCTCTCTCTCAGAACAGACAAGAACAAAGAAATGAGTGTGCATGCGCATTTGTGTTTGGCATATGTGTCTATGTACAATATTCTCTCTCTCTCTCTCTCTCTCTCTCTCTCTCTCTCTCTCTCTCTCTCTCTCTCTGTGCTCGCGCGTTCGCGACATGGGAGAGTGGGTGTTGAGAGGATGGGAAGGGGGGTGGGGGGCATGATTTCCTAAAAGCCACGTAATGAGTGAGATGTGGGAAGACGGGGACCTAATGGAAATGTATGGGGCAGCACCCATTGCCACCGCCACCCTTTCCACAGCAGAATGCACGCCACACACGCGTACACCTTTCTATAATAGATATGACGCACAATGCTCTTGCCCCGGATAATTGCAAGAGATACCAGGAGTAAGAGACTGGGCCGTGTTCTTGCCAAGACAGATATCACCGCGGCACCTTGCAACGGGCATCAATAGCCATGTCTTATGACAACATTGTTCTTCTTGTTTATCTGTATGGATTCTGGCCCAAAGACAGTGTATGAGCGGAAAAGCCTCTGTCCATTCAGCACGTCGCTTATTTTTTGTCTTGCATTTCTGAACAAAATAAACTTGCTGGATTCACTCCAAAAATGCTGTGCACAAAGGCAAAATGTCTTATCTTGCATAACGGGGCTGGTCGTGCCTCCCCTGCAGCTGACCATCAGTTGACTGAAAGATACTTCTGCCTGTCTTTGGATGACTGTGGCCAAGTTTCTTATTTCGTTTTGAACATTTCAATTCAATGTAATCCAAAACAACAACAACAACAAACCTATTAACAACAACAACAACAAAACAAACAAACAGAAACAAAAACAAATGTCGATGCAGGAAGGGTATGGAAATCAACTATTATTTTTCAAACCAGCACATTAATTTATGCGTTTTGCCACGAACGTCACCAATAGGACTAAAGGACTCCCGAAATAAATTTAACCTCAACGTTGTGACTAATCTCAGATGTGCCTACAAGACTAATGTCCGTTTTGCACGAAAGCTCTTCAAGGAGGCCTCGATATCACTGAAGAAACTCCTATTGCTCTTTGATTTTAAGCATTCCCACCTGATGTCCCCGAGTCGCTTCCGGAAGAGAAATGTTTTCCTGCAGCTTGCATTTACCGCAGCGAGTCCTTATCTCCTCCAGTCGGAGCCGCACTGTCCTAAATTCACTCTCACAACCTAATCATTCTCACCTAACGGGTCTAGATCAAAGGGGAGATTATCGTTCCGTGACTCGGCGTGATGCACCGCCAGAAATCACAAGCTATTAATCGCCTCCCTTTACCGCGGCCATGTTGAAAGCTGCGGAGTGAGAGGAAGCAGACGACAGGCCTATTTCACGGCCAGGGCCGACCTCCGCCCAGGCGCCATCTTTGAAGACGGTCTGTTCCAGAATTAGCGTTGACAGATCCGTTATGTATCGAGCCCGGGAAGTGCCCTTTCTTATCGCTTTCCACCCGTGTTCCCCTCCTTACCCGGCTTAGCGCCGATAACCGCGGCCGGCCCGCGTGCAGGTCCGCCGTCTCTGGTCTCGCCACCGAGTGAGGAGCTCACGGCCACCAGACTGACTCAACTGCGCTGAAAAGTAAACTTTGGACGAGGCTGCTGGCGAATACTAGTAGTTTTTTTGTTTTGTTTTTTACGCCCAGTTATGTCAGGGCGAATGTACCTGGCGAATACTTGTAGCCTTAAAAAAATTACGTCCAGTCAACCAGTACGGTTATGTCAGGGCGAATGTACCTGGCGAAAAACCGCTGATGTGGGGGGGAAAGAAAAATATATTTCGAAAGTGTCTTAAGTTGATATGGGCCCATCTTGGATGAGCTGGAATATATTTCTTTCCGATATATATACGTATACATATAATATATATATATATATATATATATATATATATATATATATAATATATATATATAATATATATAAGAAAAGGAAAAGAAGTATAAATATGTAGGTCAATAAACAGCTTACTAAAGCCAGATTTATTTCCTAGTTAAATTGCTGTATACATATATTATTAATTAATCGATCCGTTTATCTATCAGCAACGAGTTAGTAAAAGCATGGAAATAATGAAGACCTAAAAGCTCAGCAAAGAGTTTCTGAAGACGTGTCTGTCATACCTCATCTGACTGATCTTCGGTTTTCTTTGTCGGTTTTGATTCCTGGAACAGTTCGGCGATCTAACACAGATGTTGGGACTGAAATAGGACAGAGACGGGGGCCGGCGCAGTGGTACCCAGATACAAGCATGTCTTCCCATCAATCGTAGATAAGTAGTTCCTGAGTTTCCTGCCTTCAGCTCGCTGTTATCGATTGCTGGCCTTGTTTATCGGCAGCTGTGCAGGTGCCTTGTCGACCTCCGTGCAGAGACGGCTAACTTCCTCCCTGCCAGGGTGTCGACTTGTACCTACCTGCACATCTGTCGTCCTCTCCGGCACTGACTGTATGACTGTACATTACAGCTACGATGCCTGTGGTGCTACTTAAGCCCCTTCTCTTGGTCATCCTTGCTCTCGCTAGCCCTGTGTGGTTGACTGGGCTCAAAGTACCGACTAACTAACTCTTGCTATATCGTTCTTTTTTCTGCTTCTTTCTGACGTAACGGAATCTGTACGTAAACGTGACGTACGCTAAAGCTTCCTTGGTCTTCTCACCATCATTATCACCGTCATCATCATCAGATTTGTATGTTGTTGTTTTTCCCAACTGTATGAGCTCATCGCCCATAAGCTCTAAAAGCTTGTTGATGAGCACACAATAATTTACTGTATCTTTAGTTTGTTTCGAATAATTTTTTGTTTAAACCAAAGGTAAGATTAAAAATAAAAATAAAGTAATATATTGTTTATGGCCAGTTCAGCGGCCGCGTAGGTTCTATCAGGGTGAAAATGAACTAGAATGAATAATAAATACTACAGCAGCAGCAGCAGCACCGACGTCATATTGTTGCTATTGATTGCTTTTATATACAGCATGTCGCATGTAATTCTCAGAGTGACATCCTTTTATGGCGAGTTATTTAATGTCCACCGAAGTGGTTTACTGACAGCGTTATTTGGTCGTTGCATGGCCGGTGCCACATGAAACTGCTGCCATCTCGGGGCATGTTCTGTGTACACCATACAACCGTGCACCAGTTTACGGTGTCACCTCATTCAAACCCACATAGGTAGTGCGTGTGTTTTTAGTTGCAACCTGAAACCTGCACGTTTTTGGCAGAATGACAGGGGTCTTTTACGTGCCACTGCGGTAACACGGGGGTGGAACGGTACCCAAATAAGAGTCAGCACAAAAAGTTGACCGTGGAGAAGAAAATTCTCCCGCCGCTCCTGTGGGGACTCGAACCCGGAACCTTTCGATCATGAGTCCGGCGCTCTAACCATTGAGCTATCCCCTCTCCCCATATCGTTTATAATATGTCAAAAAGGGTGTATCATTATCAGAATTTCATTAAGCGCTTGAAAACTGTACACAGCTTCACCATTATCACTTTTTGTTATGGACGGGCGGTGCGGCTTTTGTTAGCAGTTAGACGATTACATGCAGTTGCCTAGGTAACGGTTCCTCGTTTGATCCAGTTAGTTGCAGGGAAGCGGCCCAGAGTGGAAAGAAGAACCGTGCCACAAACATGACATGATTCTACCCACCCCGCCTTCTGTTGTGTATAATTATGTGTATAATTATGTACTTGCTGTTGTGGTATTGTGGCCAGGCATTTTGCTCCATGCAGGGCCTAGCCTACCCCGTGCATCACTGAATTGTCTCCCTTCTCTATCGTAGGTTCCACGGCAGTGCTTGTGACCTTTCAGCAGGTTCAGTTCTCTCTCTCTCTCTCTCCTCTCTCTCTCTCTCTCTCTCTCTCTCTCTCTCTCTTATTCAGCGATACGGTATGTCAGTTACATAAACCGAAGTGCCGAACGGCCGGCTGAGTCTTTTCGGGTCTGTTCGCCTTGCCATTAAGTAAAATTTGAACAGGCCGTTTTGAGACACGCACGTTCAAGTCAGACCACCATGCCGAGAATATTCACATTTCAATCAGCTCTAAATGTCCTCCAGCTTCCAGTTCCCCATCCAACGTGGCACCTGCTCCTTGACTAGAATTCGCGCCGTGTTTTTCGTCAAGGTGGAGTGGTTCCTGGTGAACTCAGGAGAACAGGAGAACAGGAGAACTCCACGTGCTGTAGGCGTCCCACTTTGCGCAGCGGCCCGCAGCCTCTTCTTATCACACTGGCGTCGGAAGCGCGTGGCGCTACTTTAGTGTAGCACTGTGTAGCAGTGATATGTCAACTTGACACTGGGAGAGGCCACTGCACGTGCAACTTGAAACGAGGGAGTTGAACTTTTCTCTCAGTCCTGTTGGGTGTTTTACACACCGGTAAACATCAAATAAATAACACTTCTCTTTTGTGAAAATATCCACCTGTCGTGTCCTTCCGTATTTCTAGCCGGTGGATTTACTTACCATAATAATTAAGGTAAATAGTGGAAACAAGGTCTCTTCATACGGATGAAAATCCCACGGCAACCGAAATCCAAGGGGGGAAATGCGGGGAACATTCTCTGCTGCTTTGGTAAAAGTTTCCAAAATACCAGCATAGTCAGTCACAGGTTTCCTGACCTTTGACACTGACTCATAAAGAATTGCCTTGAACATTGGGTTTGAACGAGTCTTCTGCTATCGTGAGTAATACAGTCGTGAAAACAGTCGGGCGAGAACGCGTAAAACAACTCCGTACAACAGCACCAAGTCACAAAACCGAGGCCAACCAGGCCGGCAGGGCCTTTACAACGAGACACAGCACGGGAAAACGGTGTGAACTCAAGCGTGAATTTGACCCATGATCAAGGTCGCATGGCGGCTCGTGCGTCACTGACATCATCATAATAATAATCGATAACTTTTGTATAGCGCTATTCTCTGGTCTACACAAACTCACTGCGCTTCACAACATTCTCTCTACATAGGTATTTTGAATAATGATAATAATAACAACTTGTCCTTTTATCTGCTTTTTCTCCCCGGCTTTGGAGTGCAAATATAGCCCATTACAATTTACACCAAAGCAAAAACAAATAAAAACAATAACAAAGCAACAACAACAACAACAACAAACAAACAAACAAACAAGGAATCAAACAGCCACAACACACCAACTCGTTGGCACAGAGACAAACGCCAACAGTAAAACCTGCAACTCGAGCGGCAGTGTGGAACAGATTTTAACAACAATAACACTGAGACCCACTGTGTGTCTGTGTCATTTCTTTTGGAGCTTTTGCGCTGTTTGCTATTTACGAGTATTACTGAATTATTACTTTGTCTCTTCTTCTTCTTCAACTATAATTATTGTTAAATTGAGCAACATGCACGGTCATTTATCATCCATTTTCGGTTGTTGTTATTGCTGCTGCGGCTGCTGCTGCTGCTGATGTATTTGTTGCTGTTGATGCATCAATTGCTGTTGCTGTAGTTGTTGCTGCTGGTGACGATAACGCCAGCGCTCTTCTTATCGTTAGTTGTTGTTATTGCCATACTGTTGATGCTGTGGTTGTTTTTCTGTCTTTGTGGTTGCTGTGGATTTTTCCCCTCTACTGGACCTCGATCGAAGGCGAAAAGTTTAGGAAACGTTTCCCTGCATATACATCAATACGGCTTTGACAACCAAGCTTCTGCATCAGTCTTTTCAGCCAGAGAGCGGACGACCCAGCCGGTGGAGCCAAGTCTGTGAGGCGTGCAGCAGGGCAAGCTGCAGGCATCCGACACTCGGAAGGAACGACAAACGGTAAAATCTTCCTCACAGCAGACGAGGGGGGAGGCAGCATTTTCTGCGTGCAGGAGCCATAGACCCAACGCAGGCACTCTCAAAGACCTCACAGACTGCAAGGCAGGGCATTCCGCTGTCTTCCAGCTCTACAAGTGTTTCTTTTCATGTACAGCCTTTCACCTGTTTCATTCCTCACGTGCATATACGGATATAACATAAACAGAACACGAAAAGGCCAGGAGACAAACGAGGATGATCTAGTGCACAAAAGAAAGATGGAGAGAAAACAAAAACAAACAGCAACAACAAAAACCGACTTAAGAAACTTCTAAAAATAAGTCAAAGTTTCAATACTTTGTAACAACTGAAACTTCCCTTTTCGTTCCAAAGCATTTGATACATAAAATGAAGAAATACAATAGAACAGGGAAACTGGGATACAAAAATTTCGATTAATTTAAAAGAAACCTCGGCCAAAGAAAAAGATGTTCAAAACTCGGATAAAAGAAATCACATATATATATTGAAACATATATACTGATGCCTATATATATATAAAGGACTTTATTTAGTCGGTCATTTTCGTTGTCCAAAATAAACACCCAGCTCGCTCATTATTATAAGAATGCGTTTTCCCCCGTCAGCAGAACACACAAGACGTGTGTCAAACTCACATAAGATGATGATGATGAAGTGATGCTTAATGTCCTCCGATGTCAGCTGACATATTAGGGACAAGCTGAGACCAATGCCGAAGCATGGTTCAATATAGCTTTACGTCCACGGAAACCATAAGGCTCGTTAGGACGGACAGCCCAGGACGGCCACCTCGACTCTCACACAGCTGACTCACATAAGAACATCCATTTACGTTTTTATGACTTGTTTGGCACCTGAACAGTGTGTCGCAAATCCTATACCACGTGGAGACCAAAAATAGCCCAGATCAAACCTTATAGGCTTGAACACAGATCAACATAATAATATGGAAATGTGTGGCAGCAGTATAATAACATATAAGCGTGAAGTAACAAACTGGGCACCATTGTTAGTGAAAGTGTGCATGTATCTACTTACTTTTTATTTACTTGTTTTATTATTTATTATTCTTTCTAAAATAGAAGCCACGCAACTCAGTTTCCTTTTAACGATCAATAAAGTATTTTTGTATTGCATTGTTTTGTTATAAGTTTCAATACAGACCTGACGCAGGACCAAACGCAAGCCGTTCCACATCATGCCTTTTCTGATATCGACCCTGTCGACTGAAATAGGCTCCCATTTTCTGTCCGCCATGCTCTGTCGTCTGAAACAGGCTCCCATTTTCTGTCCGCCATGCTCTGTCGTCTGAAACAGGCTCCCATTTTCTGTCCGCCATGCTCTGTCGTCTGAAACAGGCTCCCATTTTCTGTCCGCCATGCTCTGTCGTTTGAAACAGGCTCCCATTTTCTGTCCGCCATGCTCTGTCGTCTGAAACAGGCTCCCATTTTCTGTCCGCCATGCTCAAACCCTGTCCTATGAAACAGGCTCCCATTTCTGTCCGCCATGCTCAGACCATGACGAGTTTTAAATCTCAGCTAAAGACCACCACTTCTCCGTCAATGCTGAAGTGCTGAGTAGGCCTAGCTGTGTCCATATCCCACTCCATCAGTGTGTTTGTGCGTTTGTTTGTGTGTCCGTATGTGTGTGCGTTTGTTTGTATGTACAAAGTGCTTGTGGGGAGAGATAATTTTGGGAGTGATTTGGATTGTGGGTGTATATTCGCCCCTACAAGTTATTTTTGTAGTGCATGGATTTGCTGTTGAATGACTTAGACCGATTTTGTATGATTGATAGTGCAGTTGTATAAAATAATACTTAGTATGTCCCCCTGCCCCCTTTAACACTCTGCGGGTTTTTTTAAGTGCCTTGGGCTCAACTGAGACGTGCACTGTTGTTGTTGTTGTTGTTGTTGTTGTTGTTGTTGTTGTTGAGTCTTCTCGTTTTCGTTCCAAGGCATTTTAGGCGTGAAGTAGAGCTTGCTGCTGAATGAATACGCAAACCAAAGATCTCCTTCTGAGAGGACAGTCATAAAACGTTGTAGTCAGGTTTGGGTGCTGTCCACTTACTTTGCTCCTCCCCCCTCCCCATCCCCCCCACCTCTCCATACACCCCCGCCCTCTGCAATTAGTAAACCAGCATCGCTACCTATCTTAGTGCGAACCCTGGGGGCGGCAGTGAAGAGTTTAGATAAGGCTCTCACTCTTCCACACTTCCCGGTACCTCGGCCCCTAGGAACAGGGTAACAACCTGGGGTTCAACGAGTCTCAGTCAAATGGGTTTTTAAAAATCTATTTAAAAAATGAAACCGAACAAGAAGCCACAAACAGATGGCGAGACTGCAGAATCACTTCTCACTCCATCATCCCCGAAGACTGCACAACGGGGAAGCAACGAGGAGATGATATGGGATACAGTAATTGGAATTACACAAACAAACACATCTTCAAGTCAGTTCAAGAATAGAATCGCTGCTCCTTTTGTTGTGTTAGCTCAGAACGATCTCCGTCATGGACAGGAGTTTGAGGAAGCATTCAAGAAAGCATACGCTGTTTGGGAAGAAAAATACCCCCCCCTCCCCACCCCAACCCCCACACCTACCCACCTAGCTGCCCAGCCAACAACCCTTCTTTCTTGCACAGAACGTTTCTTTCTGGCGGTCGAGTGGATCATATTGTAGACGGATTGTTTCATAACAGCTGAAAGACCACAGTATGTACTAAACGACCAAAAGTTTGATTTTATTTGTTCATTTCTTTGCCTGCTTATTTAGTGAGTTGCCCCTGATATAACCGTACTGGTTGACTGAGCGTAAAACATCAGTCTACTTACTTGTGGAGTGGGAGTCGATATGAGGGACGTGGTGATTTAGAGGTCATTAATTTTTAATCTTCTTAACGACTCTAAAGACGAGTCCTACAAGGTTGTTTCAGACTGATACGTCTCAATGCCGTGCGGTACTCGTGCAGATCTTGC
The DNA here is from genome assembly GCA_018857735.1 of Alviniconcha marisindica. NCBI lineage: Eukaryota > Metazoa > Mollusca > Gastropoda > Provannidae > Alviniconcha > Alviniconcha marisindica. The sequence goes on from JABMCL010002836.1 coordinate 962,459, forward strand.
CGCAGGTGCTGCTTCAGCCAAACTCCTCTGGCTCACACGGCTGACGGCAGAAATCTCGGATATTTTAATTCAGAGTGCCAGCCGAAGCTTTTATTCTTCCTGCTGCTGCTGATTCTCTCTCTCTCTCTCTCTCTCTCTCTCTCTCTCTCTCTCTCTCTCTCTCTCACACACACACACACACACACACACACACACACACACACACACACACACACACACCGGCATTGGAGTACTGCGGACGCAGAAATTAGGGTCCACTCTGCCAAGAAAGGTCTTTCCTGCATAGTCTGGAGCAGGTTATAATATAGTCATGCCACTCATCGCCCGGTGCCAGCCGTTTCTTCCTTGTTCTGATTTCTATCATCTCGCTCCATTCAACGTCATTTCCTCAAAGCCTCTCCTTATGTTTTAACTGCCTTACTTGTGGCCAAAGCAGTTTTCCACGTTTACCCGCGGAATAGGTCATTCTGCTCGTCATCGCCATACACGAGATTGACGCAGGTTCCCGTGTTGAATGCCTGCGGGATTTAAATAGGCTCCGAAACATATCAGACTGTATCATAGCTGTGAATCAGACGTACTTGTGTTTTTATAAACGATTTCGCTTCGACTGTATCTGTACAGTTCACATTCTTTGCAGGCACCTGCATGGAAAAAAGAAGAAGATACTTTTCTCAGATGTAGTTAAGTAAAATGTAAATATGTAAAATGTGGTTCAATAAAATGTAAATACTGAGGCAGGCTTATTTTTGACCGTTTTTCAGTTGGATGCGGTTGCTGTACTTATGGTTTAGTCAGTTATGTTTTGAACTAGTGTAGAAAAAAATTAAATGTGCGATTTGCTCTGAGGTGACCTTGTGCGGTTGACTGGACAATAAAATCCAAGAACTCTCCATCTCTGTCTGTCTGTCTGTCTGTCTGTCTGTCTGTCTCTCTCTCTCTCTGACACGGGCCTATTCATTAAAACATTCGTATTCGTATTCTGTCTCTGTCTCTCTCTGTCTCTGTCTCTCTCTCTCTCTCTCTCTCTCTCTCTCTCTCTCTCTCTCTCTCTCTCTCTCTGTACTGGTATTGTTATTAATATCACACTTGAGAACAGTTTGATGCTTAAGATGATAGTGAGAGACAGATAGATAGACAACTGGTTGATAACGCCCAGTCAACCACAACAGTTACATCAGGGCAAGTTAGTTACTCAGTCAATGAGTTTAACCTCATGTCAACCGCACCACAGTTCCCCCGAGAGAGAGAGAGAGAGAGAGAGAGAGAGAGAGAGAGAGAGAGAGAGAGAGAGACAGAGACAGAGACAGAGACAGAGACAGAGAGACAGACAGACAGACAGAGACAGAGGCACAAACAGACAGACAGAGAGACAGAGACAGACAGAGAGATAGAGACAGACACAGAGAGAGACAGAGAGAGACAGAGACAGAGACAGACAGACAGACAGTCAGAGACACACAGAGAGACAGAGACAGACAGGCAGAGACAGAAAGAGATTGGTTGCATGGTTGCTTGCTTTTGTTTGTCACTCGGTCGGAGAGGCTGGCTGAATGGCTGAGTTCTAGACAACAACAACAACAAAAACGTGTGGTTCTGGGTCTTATCGGTCCATTTTATTATCAGCGTTGAGTCTATCGTAGGACGATATTCTTCTGCCTCAGTATCGTACTCCTCGCGGTGGGATGCAGCGGACGCAGAAATTAAGATCCCTCTCTGCTGAAAACCCTAAGTTATTAAATAGTATATTTTTTAAAGCCTGGAGTAACTACATAATTATTATGTTTTTTAAAGCCTGGAGTAACTACATAATTTTCATGTTTTTTGTTTTGTTTTGTTTTAAAGCCTCGAGTAACTACATACTTTTTCTGAGTAGACTTGTACTTTTGATTTTGGTGATGAATGCGTTTTGCCCTGATGTGACTTTCGTGGTTCATTGGGCGTTAAATATCAGCAATCATTCAATCAGTTAATTAATCCTTAAAGTATACTCTTCAAAGGAATTTTGTAAACAACAACAACAACAAACCACAGCAACAACAAACGTATAAAACGGCTTTCCCTGATCAGTGTCTACATTTTTTTTTTTTTTTTTTTTTTTTAAGAGGCGCCAAACCTCGGTTCAACTCTTGAGACTGTATTCACCCGAGATTGTGAAGTTATCCTCAAGGCATATTTTAAACAGGATTTTAATTAGGTCGTCATACTGAGGAGGAAGGAAAAGCAAGTACCCCCCCCCCCCCCCCACACACACACACACACAAACACACACACACACCATTCTAATCCCCTCTCCCCCTCCCCCCTCCCATTCTCACTCCCAAAGGGCTTGCTTGACAAACTGTTCTCGCCGCACAGAGAAAACAATCTCGTGACAAGTGTGTCGACCACATGTGGCCCACAATTCCCTGTGGGCATGTGCAGGAGCTGTCTACGAACGCCCCCTGTCGACACAGATCAGAAGGCAAGTAGCGTCATTACACGATCCGCCCCTGGGAAGGATTTGTCAAGTTTGAAGCTCTTCAAGCCGTTTTCAGTGTCAAAACTGCCTTGAAAATACAAATTGTGATAATTTTGTGAAGAGGTCTCGGGGAGTCAGAGACGGGGCCTCCAACACGGCGGTATAGCGAAGACTTCAAGGGGCAGGCTCCAGGAAAAACCAGGATAATTTTTATTACAGCTGCACTGCTGGTACAGTCTGGTCTCACGTGTGTGCCGTCGTCATCTAACCCAACTGCTCTTATTATAGGCAAAATACGAGGGATGTTCAGCCGATATTTGGTGTCCAGAATAAACTTGCACGTGGTATACACTCAAATATACCTGTGCAACACGAATACATGTGTATATAATATCATATTTAGGTTAATGTGTATCAAGTGAGCGCTCAGAGCGTTGATGAGCACATGATAAATGTACATTATTATTATTATTATTATTATTATTATTATTATTATACCACAGCTGAAAAGAACAATTTCCGTCTATTGTCATCAAAAATGCTGATTTGGGGGGTTCATAACGTTTCAAGATCTTTTAGTGCTATGTTGTTGTTGCTGTTATTGGGGGGGGGGGGGGTCGATAAGGTATAAAATGCGAGTTATTGTTTGTTTTGTTTTTTCCTACTTCTACGGTAATCAATTCGTATTACGCTTGAATACGTCAAAGTGAGTTCTCATCGTTGTCTAGGAAGCTTTACCGCAAAGAATGCTGCTTATTCAGAGCATATTCTGGAATAACATTTGAATTCAAAAGTCCCAACATACAACAGTAGCAACATTCTTATGACTAACAACCAGTCGACAGTCATATCTAGGCTATCATCCACCCGTGGATCCACCAATGTTATGTTTCACACTATATATCATTACTACCACCATAAATCTCACCATGAGCCGGTTATGGCTGAGATACGATATTTAGTTCAGATCTAAACCAACAACAAAACGGCACCAGTGCGAATGTTAACTTGTTCAGCGTCATCACTCGATGCTGAGGATAATAATTAAAACAGTCAACCGATGGTGTCACCAGTCAATCAAAAAATGTCAAACATCAGCCAGGAAACGGAACTTAGAGGAGCAGGAAAGAAGACAGGAAGCGATCATTGGCCACTTGTAGTGCTAAATGAAACTTTTGTTTTCTTTGCTCACGGAAGGTGTTGATGTGAGGACAAAAAGTGACGACGCTACACTACAAGCTTTCCGCGTACCGATTCCGTTTCTACTTACAGTCGTGGTGAGGCTGCGACAACATCACACACACACACACACACACACACACACACACACACACACACACACACGCGCGCGCGCACGAATGAATACGTGAAAATGCATACATGAAAATTTAGACATGGAGCATTAACATTTTCACACAGAAACCTGCGTGTTAACAGCTCCAGACGCACACAGTGCATACATGCTTCCAGTGCATACATCACTCAGCTGTACACGTGTAAGCATACAACCAGCAGTTAAGCCACACACGCACACAAACACAAACACACGCACGCACGCACGCACGCACACACACACACACACACACACACACACACACACACAAACAGAGAGAGACGAGACGAGAGAGAGACAGACAAAAAGAGAGAAGAAGAGAGAGAGAGACACACACACACACAGATGAGGAGAAAGAGACAGAGACACAGAGAGACAGAGACACTGAGACAGAGACTAGAAATGAGAGAGAGAGTTCAGCTCGATCTGCTTATTTTAGTAACGAATCACTCGGCGTTTAAGAACTTAACTTGCTAATTTTCGAAGTCAACTTAAATCTCTCACGGTTGTCAGGCGTCACAAATAGAACATGACTGTAACATCTACACCCATAACAGAATCCTATACTGCTGCTGCCGCCCATCAAATCTGCCTTGTTAAGCCCGAACAAGCCGTCAGCGACGCTGGTCGTAAAACAGAGGTGGCCGTTGCCCAAGGTGTCTTCTCACGAGGATGAAATTCCTAAAAGCTGAATTTTGTGCTCTGTGTGTCACTACCCCATTACTAGTTCACAAAACGATACCTCCTCAGTTTCGCTTTCGTCCTCCGACTTCAGCTGAAACCGACACTGACTACCACAACAACTTGCTTTGCACGTGCAAGAGAAACAGTATCGTGCTAGCCATGCGTGCTGGTGTACTGTCGTTGATATTATTGGTCTGTCGCGCTCAGCGAGACTGTTAAATCCTCCACATTGCGAGCTGCTTGTCTGTTTGTACGGATGTGTGATTAGTTGTATGAGTTTCCGGTAGGTTATAACTGAGTTTATAATGACCCCCCACACACACACACACACACCCCTCCCTTTGTGTGTGTGTGGGTGTGTGTGTGTGTGTGTTGACAAGAACAGTTCTTTCCCATTAGACTGACTGTACATTTTAATTTCGAGTTATTAAAAACGGTCTTGATCAGTGGCTACGGTTTCTGAAACATTCTACCGTTACCAACACACGTCTGCTTGATCACTGTTCTTTCTCAGTCCTACCAAAGACCAACGACCAGAAATCAACTCCTGTTTCTGTCCGTCATGCTACCCCTTGAAACCGTTCTCTTTTTACAAATCCTTTTCAGTTCCATTGCCCTAAGATACCCTCGCGAGCGCGTGTGTGAGAGTGTGTTGGAGGGGGGAGGGGGGTGGGCGTGCATGTGTTTGCATTTGAATCTTTGTCGTCGACTTGAAATATATGGGTATTATATGTAAGAGAATATGTAAGCTCTTAGAGCTATTACATGTTAGGACTGCTAACTGGCGCTGGTGTATTTTGTCATTGTAAATAATTGTAAAGCGCTATGAGCTTCTGTGAGAAAGGGCGCTTTATAAATGTAAGCTATTATTGTTGCAATTGCTGTTGTTACTGTTCTACAATTGAAGAGTAGGATGGAATCAAACCTAAAGAGGCACACAGATCTGAGAGGCTGTCAGAACCACTGGAACAAGTACACAGCAACAGCCGCTGCCAACGAGAAAACCGTTGCTACCCCCGACGAAGCCACAGCAGCAGCAGCAGTCGCAGAAGCAGCAGCAGCAGCAGCGACGAGTTGTCGTCAGCAGGGTGAGCGGGAAAATAAAAGTGTCCGTCTGTCATCTCCAGCTCCCAGCCCGGTCTCCGTGAGACGGGCAAGGTTCACGGGGTACGCTGTTTATTTGGGTTTTAAACGAAAGAAGCCTGAACGTTTTGTGTGTGCTCCGTGGTTCTGCTACTGCGGAAAGAAGACAACCACCCAAGAGACGGAAGAGGGCGGTAAGGATAGGGCAAAGGTTGGAGGAGGGGGAGAGGAAGAAGTCGTTGTAGAGCTGTGTGTGTGTGTGTGTGTGTGTGTGTGCTGCGTGTGTGTGTGTGTGTGTGTGTGTGTGTGTGTGCGTGCGTGCGTATGTGTGTGTGTGTTTGCGCGCGCGCGGTGTTGTGTGTGTGTGTGTGTGTGTTGTGTGTGTGTGTGTGTGTGTGATGATAGAGTGGGGAGGGGGAGGGGGAGGGAGGGTTTAGAGAACTCGAATTCGAAAACGTTATTTTACAAGGATTGTAGTTTAGGATTAGTCCAAACCTGTCTAACAAGTCCTTGCTAAGCTACTGCTTAGTAAAACATTACAATAAAACATACATGGAAGCATGAATGAATAAGTGAAAATACATACATGAAAATTTAGACATGGAGCATAAACATTTTCACACAGAAACCTGCGTGTTAACAGCTCCAGACGCACACAGTGCATACATACATGCTTCCAGTGCATACATCACTCAGCTATACATGTGTAAGCATACAACCAGCAGTTAAGCCAGCAGAACATCCGATAAGTTCATAATTATGAGCTACTATTACTAGAAGAAGAAAAAAACAGAAGCAATAAATGCTTATCTTAAAAGCAACTATACAGTAGAGAGAAAGAAGAAACAAAAAGCATCACTCGCACAACCGGTCGGAAAGTCAGGAGGACTGGGCCGAACTGAATGGGTGCAGAAACTAGGTCTCAAATGACTATGCAACTGATCAGTGCAATGGCAATGCCAGTCACGCGAAAACCTTTCCGTCTCAGTTTCTCGTCTCTCGGGCCATGTCTCTCTCTTAAGAGAGAGAGGGGGTAGAGAGAAAAGAGACTGGAGGGGATGGAGAGAAAGAAGGGGAGGGGGGGGTAGAGAGACAGAGGTAGACGGGAGGGGGTAGAGAGAAAAAGAAAGAGGTGGTTAGAGAGAAAGAGAGAGACGGGAGGGAGGGTTAGAGAGAAAAGGAGAGAGGCGGGGTGTAGAGAAAGAAATAGACGGGAGGGGGTAGAGAGAAAGACTTGTAGAGACGGGAGGGGGTAGAGAGAATAAGGGGGGTGGGGGGGGGGGTAGAAAGAGAGAGACGGGAGAGGGGTAGAGTGAAAGATAGAGACGGGAGGTGGTAGAGAGAGTAAGGGGGGGACGGGGAGGGGAGGGGGGGGGGGAGAGGGGGTTAGAGAGAAAAAAAGAGAGAGAAGGGAGGGGATAGAGAGAAAGAGGGATTGGAGCGCCAGAGAGAAAAAGAGAGAGGGGAGAGAGAGCGAGCGCGCGACTGTTATGGCGAAACTGAGAGTGAAAGAGCAAGAAGTAGGTCTATGGCAGGAGAAGCACTGAGCAGCCAGCACCTACAGACGTAGTCTACACAGGCTACAGGCCGGTGCCATGTGGAAACAGTTACCCAAGTCGCCGTCCGCCGCCGATCACTGCTTCTCCAAACATTTTCCAACACCAACAAGGGAGAGAACAAATACTCGCCGGTTGTGTCCCCTTACAATGCGTTCGCCATTTTGGCTTGATGCGATTTTGATGTGTCGGCCCGTTTCCTATTGGGAGTTTGGAAGGAGCTAGCTCCTCCTCGCTAGATAATTATTTCATTGTGGCGAGTTGTGTATCTTTGCCCGTGCATCGGCTGCGCTTTGCTTTTTCTGCTGCAGCAACAATAGGCAGCTCGAAGTGGCACTGGCAAGGTCAGAGCCACGGAGTCTGAGTGAAGGAAACGGTGTGATTTTGGCTGACACCTTCCCCGCCCACGCCTCCCCCAAGTTGTCGTCATCAACAGTAACGGAAGAACGAGTGATAAACACACACGCGCGCGCGTGTGCACACACACACACACACACACACACACACACACACACACACACACACACACACACACACACACGCGCGCGCGCGCACGCACGCAGGTGCGCACACACACACACACGCGCGCGCGCGCACACACACACACACTCACACACACACTGACAAACACGCACGCGCGCGCGCGCACGCACACACACACACACTCATTCACACACACACACACTGACAAACACGCACGCACGCACGCACACCGCACAGAAGTAAATAATGACAGATTGATTGAGAGTTAGAACAACGTAAATGAGGAACAGGTTAAATTTATGTAAAATCATCATCATCATCACCATCGCCAGTACAGTCATAACCTTAACAATAGCAATAGCGTTGTTGTTGTTGTTTGTCTTGTTATTATCACTATTGCTGTTTTCGATATTGTGTAAAGATGACAAGAAGAAGAACGCGCCGAACGAAAGAAGCAATGGAAATAAAATTCAGTCAAACTTTACTGAGGTCACTTGCATTAAAGTGCAAAACAATGAGATTGTGATCCAAACACACAAACGGTTAAAAAGAACGCTATTTATTACGACAAAACACAAATTTTGTTCCAATAAATAACGTTCTTTTTAACTTTTTATGTGTTTGGATCTAGTTTTAGAACGCTAGCAGTCAATTATGTTTCAGATTTTTTCTAATGAGATGATGAAAATGAAAAGTGGAACGGGAAGATCAGTCGGGCATATGACAATGTTCGACAGCCACCTCCGAAGACTCCGTTTGATGCGCTGAACACGCTGGAGTCAAGGAAATGACTGAGCAGTCAGAGATAGGCGGCCAAAGCAGCCACCACAATCGGCATGTGTCTCGGAAAATCTGAAGTGTTGAGGAGCTTGAGACTACATACGGGCGCGGACTTCACGCCATCGATAGCTGGAGGAAATGAGGCGTAAAATACTGAGCAGAAGGGACCATGGTCACTCAGATCAACAATGCCAATGTCAATGTCCACTTGGTTTAAACAAGAATTGTCCACTTGTATAGCGCAGACGGCTATATTCTCGTTGCACTTATAGGCTGTTTCAATGGCAGCACCAAGAACACCGTTCTGGAAAATAGGATGGAGCGCATGTATGGGCTTTCTCGAACGCGCTGTTACCATCTTGAACCGAAGTGAAATGAACTATGATTCGGAGAAAACTAATGATGACAGTTTTGTACAGTTTAGCTGACGCTGTTAAAAACAGAGTGCCCCGTTCTCTGTGTCACTAAATGGATTGGCGCTAAGGTTGCATTATCAATTCAGCCACGAAGCCTCCGAAAAAGGACTGACCAACATGGTGAACAGCCAGGGAATGCATACATGGGCACTTTAGTCACACACACACACACACACACACACACACACACACACACACACACACACACACACACACACACACACACACACACACACGTAGTAGTAGTAGTAGTAGTAGTAGTAGTAATTAACGGAGAAGATGGCTAACTGGTGAATGCGCTCGGTTTGGTTCTATAGGTTTCGAGTTCAAATCCCGATTCGAGCAATCTTACCAAGGCACCTAAAATGTTAGTCTGGTGGACTTAGTGTCTAGTCCTACGGGTAAGACAAAGAGAAAAACAAATCCCGAGATACCGTGTGATACAATGCAAGTCTGTTCACGTGAACGATTCCCCGGCAGCGGCAAAAACGTTCCACCACTGTTAGGATTTTATTGAAACTCGGTAGCACGGCCTTGTGCCAGCTGACTTGACGTTTCTCAACAAAAGCTGAATTTCAACAAGAATTAGAAAAGAATAACACAACAAAATCGTCTTTTCGCTTTTAATAATACAACATCAGGGAATATTTATAGGGGGAGGGGGGATAATCAATCCCCAAATTCACAGAGTCGGCCCCCGAGTTTTCTCTCCAATCCCCTCCCCCACCCCGCAACACACACACACACACACACACACACCCAGGGGCGCACGCATGCTTGCACACACACACACACACACACACACACACACACACACACACACACACACACACACACGCACGCACGCTCGCATGCATTCACGCACACACACACACACACACACACACACACACACACACACACACACACACACACACACACACACACATATCACCCTCGCTCTGAACCCGTTTCCCGATTGGCAGAAAGGGGAGAGACGGGAGGGGAACGAGGGGTAAATTGACACCAGCCCCACTGCAGACAGAGTGGAAGGTGGGAAGGTGGGAATTAACTCCCGTCTTTTGATCTGGCTGTTGTTCTCCCTTCGAGACCAAGCAGCGGTTCCGAGACGACTTGGAACTCATTTTTCTATCGGATGGATCTCTCCGCTATTGGACCCACGGAGGGAATGAGAAACTTCCCCGGGTTCCCGTGGTCGCTTTGTTATCAAATCGGGAGCATATGCCAATAAGTGTTAGATATTCATAACACCGAGAGCACGAGGCGCGTGCACGGCGGTTGGCATTCATCGCTCACCTTCCATCGCCACTCGGGGGGCGGGGTTGGGGTGGACGGGGGGATGGGTGGACTTCTATTGGGGCAGGGTATAACTCTGGGCTTTTGGAGGGGAGTACACTGGGGGTACCCGTCGCATGTTGGAGTCTGGAGGCCAAAGGCCAGTATGTCTGACTGTGTAACCTTTAGTGGATGCTCCGTCGCCTTCCTGTGGTGTGTTTGCACAAGGTGTTGAAGGCAACTCACTGGCTGCACGTAGATTAACCGTTAAAGTCAGCGCTGACAGCCACAACAACAAAGAACACAGTTCATATCTGTCCTACTTCCGTCTTCGCTGCTCTCCTTGTTATACCGGTTGATGAAAAGCACGCCAGTTGTCATTGCTTCTCTTACTGTTCAGTGTCACCTGCTGAATATCACACGTTGTGTGTTCTTTCTTTTGTTCTTATTATATACCAGTTGACTATTGTGTCACATGTCACACTTGTCCTGCTCGTCTTTCATACTGTTGTTCTACGCCATTGTTGTTCTATGCTAGTTGAAAACCATGTCATATGTCACACTTGTTTTTGTCCTTCTTCGTCGTCCTCATGATAATGACCTAAGAGGATATGACCCCCCCCCACCCCCCCCCACACACACACATACACACACACACGCACGCACGCACGCACATACCCACACACACACAACACACACACACACACACACACTCACACTCACACACACACACACTCACACACACACACACACCACACACACACACACACACACACACACACACACACACACACACACACACACACGCCATCTTCTTTTTCTTCGTATTGAATGGTACCTTATTGCATATAATTATGCTGGCAGTGGAATTTAGGAAAAACCAAATATAAAACGAAATAACACAGCTGATTTATTCATTATACGTGCTTATGTGTTTTTAATTAGTAAGTCTCTCTCTCTCTCTCTCTCTCTCTCTCTCTCTCTCTCTCTCTCTCTCTCTCTCTCTCTCTCTCTGTTAATATGAATTTTGGAGTTTATAATTATTTTGTTTTTGTTGTTGTTGTTTTTGTTTTTGCCCGAGGGCTGGATGAAAAAAAGTATATTGTACTTATTCCTTTACCCTCGTAAATAAAAAATTCGTTCGTTCGTTCGTTCGTTCTGTGCCTCTGTCTCTGTTTCTCACTGTCTCTGTCTTTCTGTCTGTCTCTATCTCTGTCTCTGTCTCCCTCGGTCTCTGTCTGTCTGTCTGTCTGTCTGTCTGTCTGTCTGTCTGTCTGTCTGTCTGTCTGTCTCTGTCTCTCTGTCTCTCTCTCTCTCTCTCTCTCTCTCTCTCTCTCTCTCTCTCTCTCTCTCTCTCTCTCTCTCTCTCCTTCTTCTTCTTCTTTGTCATCTGTGTTCTCAGTCTGTCCTTCGCTTTGGCCGTCAAACCTCCTTTGCAAAGTTTTCTGGCAGAAGATATTATGACCCCCTCCTGCCGTCCAAAGGAGACTGACAGCAGTTTGTTGTGGATTAATTTCTCGCCCATGGCTGTGAAATGATCGTGTGTGCCAAGTCTGTGTTCAGGATAAACAGATTTACGGCTTCATCTTTTGGCCTCCGCTCTGCCTCTGCCGCCTTCTGTTTTTTCTCTCCATATTGTTTTGTTGACCAGGGGCACCGGGCGAGTGTAGCAGCCTCTCTCTCGCTTACACTCTCATCGCCGTTCTGCTGGCACTGCCCACGTTATCTGCGGCGGGACAGCCAAGGCAAGAGCTGAAGTAGAATAGCGGATTGGTTGGGTGAAAATAATTTGTATTCTTGAATTTTGACTTTAATTACACCCGCAGTCCTATTCTCACTCACCCTGATATAACCGAAATGGTCGACTGGGCGTAAAATACCGATTTACCTACTTACTAGTCCTATTCTGTGTATTTGTTGTTGTTGCTGCTGCTGCTGCCCGCGTTTGTGGAGGTTCCTCATCTTCTTCTTTTTTCCCATTTTTATCTTTTTTTAAACTTTGTTTCTTTGTTTGTTTGCTGTTGTTTGTTTTTCTTATTTGTTTTGAGGTCGCCTTGATAACTGTCATGGATGACTGGGCGTAAAAAACCAAGGTATTTGTTTTGGGGACCTTTTCCCTTGTATGTTTCGGGTTTTCAAGTTTTCCACTTGCAGCAGGGTTCTGAATGTCGTACAGTTTGGTCTGCATGAATTTTAACCTGACTCTGCACGACTGGAGACAAAGAAACAGTAAAGACCGGAACAAGTGTATGAAGCAGTTCAGTTAACGTGATTCTTTTTCTTTCTTTCTTTTCTTTTTTTAAAAAGAAATTGCCCGGCCAGTGTTGTGCCTGGTGGCGCTGACCAGTCCTTCAGCAGTGTTTTAGCGTTCACGGTGATTTAACGCCGTGTCGAACGGTCGCCTCATCATTGTAAACATTTAACGGTCAAAAGCAACGAGAGTAGCTGCCCTTGCCGACTTAAAATGGCAATTTGCAGACCAATCCCCGACAGCGCGAGTGAAAAGACAGCTTCCGTTTCGTTTTTTGCACGTGTGGACGTTTCGATTGTTTGAGTCGACTTCCAACCCTGCTGCTAAGACAAATGAGCCATCATCTGTTGTTGTGTGCATGTTTTATGTTTTTTTCTTGTTCCTGCAAAAAAGCTTTCATTAATACATAAAAAAGAAGTGATTGAAGATGGGAAAGTCCAGACTCCTGAACTTGCAGAGGAACCGCCCTTTTGAATCAGTTGAATGTGAACTTATATGAAATTGTCACTTTCTTTTTTCTTCCAGAAACTTCGCGTGCACGTTGTTACAGCGTGACGGGGTGGTGTGTTGGACTGTGTCCGTTTTCTGGGCCATCGAGTGACGGGGTGGTATGTGGTATGCCGGCAAGGGGTGACGGGGTGGTATGTCGCACTATGTCCGTTTCCTGGGTCAGCCAGTCTGGCCGCAAGGGGTGACGAGGTGGTATGTCGCACTATGTCCGTTTCCTGGGAAAGCGAGTGTGGCGCAAGGTGTGCAGCTTCTTCTTTCATGGTGCTTTACGTCAACAGAAACCATAAGGCTTATGGTTTATGGCTTATGGACAGGCGAAGGCAGTAAGTAAACATGTTTCCTGGGCCAGCGGATGTGGAGCAAGGTGGTCGCGGCAGCAGCCTCGCTAGATAAGACACGGGCCGGCCAGCAATGGCGCCATGTTCAACATCCCACAAACAACCCGCTTTCAACTACAATGCCTTCAAGCTTCAAGTGCGTTACGGTTCGAATCCCACGCGAGACAAGTTTATGTAGGTCACAGACATACAGGCCGCTGACAAGAAGAGTGTGTGGAATTCCGGGAGCTTGGATGGCCTGCATTCCGCGGGGCCTTATCCCGGGTGTCTATCTCCACCCGAGTCTGCCGTGCCAACGTCACAATGCTTCAGTCTGCGCCGCCCTCATGGTTCTAATGACCCCTGCCTTGCTGAAGGCTGGGCGCGACGTCTTCCTGGTCGGAGCAGAGATGCTGTAGGGCAGTGTCTCTGGGCTGAGCTATGAATGGCGGCCGTTAAAGGGGCGCTGGGCAAAGCGGTGCACTGCCAGTATGAAACTGGACGGTTTGAACTCAGTGATGACAGCAAATTGTGCGTTATATAGCGAAGGCGGATGTGTGTATGTGTGGTTTTGTTGTTGTTGTTGTTGCTGCTGTTGTTGTTGTTGTTGTTGTTGTTGTTGTTGTTGTTGTTGTTGTTGTGTGGTGGTGGTGGTGGTGGTGGTGGTGGTGGTGGTGGTGGTGGTGGTGGTGTGTGTGTGTGTGTGTGTGTGTGTGTGTGTGTGTGTATTTCTTCTCGTTTTCCGCCGTATCCTCTTTTGTTTAACAAGTTTTATTTCAGTTTTGTTTACGTCTTAAATTGTCTGGAACTTTTTTTCTTTTTCTTTTTAAGCATTACATATTTATTATTCAAATTCTTTTTCTATTTAATTGTATCCTAAGTTGTATGCTCTGCTATATATACTCGGCAATATAAATATATAATTATACTGTCATCACTGCCATATTGTCTTTTTATTAATTCATCCTTCATCCTTAAACCAAATCCTGGCGATTAGAGATGAATGAATCATATGAAAATTTATATATGGCGCATAAAAACTTCCACACAAAACCTTGCGTGTTCACAGCCCAGAGATACGACAAAGATCATACATAAGACGGCCGAATTCCGCAGGAGAAGTATCTGAACAACCACCAAATCACGCTCAGCATAAGTTGATTACATTGTTGTCACTCCCAGTGATGGGACAATGTTGACGAACCATAAAGTACATCCTATATCCTTACCGTTGCCCCCCGCCCCTACCCCACCCCCTCCACCACCCGGCCTCTTACCCCCGATAGTGGCTATGCCCCAGCATGCCCCGTTCAGGAGGAAGCCTTACTACGTACCCTCGCCTCAGTTACAAACTGGGAGGTTTGATGGATAGGTCCTCATCTCCAAGACAAGGTAGATGAAAATTCCTCGCTCTAGAATTTCGGCAGCAGAAAATTGGATTCTGGCAGCGGAGGGATCGGGGTTGTTTGTCTAGCGGAGTCGCTCCGGCGCCCGCCGCCGCTTTACAACTTTATTCACAACACCGACTGCATCAGCTGCTCGTGAGGGAGGAGGAAAAGGAGGGGCAGGGCTGCTCCTGCGGCCGCTCGCTTTCCCATTTGATTTTTGCATCTCACGCCTTTACAAATATTACAAAGTTGTCTCTTAAAAAAGACATATAAAAAAAAAATATAGGCCTCTCTCTCTCTCTCTCTCTCTCTCTCTCTCTCTCTCTCTCTCTCTCTCTCTCTCTCTCTCTCTCTCTTTCTCAATATATATACAAGTAAAATGGAATTCAGACAACAAGAAGACTACAGTGTCTCTAATATTTCGGCCTCGGCCTTCTTCGGGTGGGTGGATTTTATCTGTGGAGAGAGAGAGATTTATATACTCGTGTGTATATAATATATATATATATATATAATATATATATAGAGAGAGAGAGAGAGAGAGAGAGAGAGAGAGAGAGAGAGAGAGAGAGAGAGAGAGAGAGAGATGTCATCGACTGCACAGACGATGTCACGAACAAGAGTATAATAATGATAATAATAATCATAATGCACTCTTTTATGTGCTATTTCTAAAATTGGAGCACATAGTCCATTACAGATCAAAGCGCTGAAAACCATTTTAACGTTTCGTTAGCTGTGGGGGCAAGGTCACAAAGACGGTGTCCATAAACCACAACTTTCGAAGAGAAAGGAGAGCCGAAGCGGAATCAAACCGAGATCCTTCTGCTAACCAGCCTAACGCCTTACCGCTAGGCCAAACCGGCTCACCTTTACCGCTGGGGAGATCCCGTCTCTTTGTACATTATTAGGAGACAGCGTGCACTGCCCCCAGACTGGACATGGGTCACCTCTTTGGAGCTGGCTGTTCTCAGTTTGTCAATAGTTCCTATCAATAATAATAATAATAGATAACTTTTGTATAGCGCTATTCTCTGGTGTACCCAAGCTCACTGCACAATGAGATAAACATCCTTATGTCACACTGATTTGGTCATATGGGTACGCTGACGTGTGTGTGTGTGTGTGTGTGTGTGTGTGTGTGTGTGTGTGTGTGTGTGTGTGTGTGTGTGTGTGTGTGTATCAGTGTGTGTTAGTGTATATGTGTCAGTGTGTGCGTGTGTGTGCGTGCGTGCGTGTGTGTGTGTGTGTGTGTGTGTGTGTGTGTGTGTGTGTGTGTGTGTGTGTGTGTGTGTGTGAGGGTGTATCAGTGTGTGTGTGTGCGTGCGTACGTGCGTGTGTGTGTGTGTGTGTGTGTTGTGTGTGTGTGTGTGTGTGTGTGTGTGTGTGTGTGTGTGTGAGTGTGTATCAGTGTGTGTGCGTGTGTGTGTGTGTGTGTGTATGAACCGGGGGAAATGACAGACAGAAAACCAAACGGAAACCACTGCGAACAGAGTGCACACGAGAAAAGCGAGAGCGAAAAAAAAAGCTTTCCAGAAGAAAAAGAAAAAAATCAGCACGAAAAGCTCGCGCAGAATGGTTGGCTAGGTATTTCACGCTTTGCAAACGACAGGGGCGATAAATCCACGCTACATGACAGATATCAGTTCCGATTTGTCTACCGCTAGTGACGTAGGGCGGCAAGGGGGGGGGGGGGGGGGCCTACCGGTACAAAGACCGACAACTCTAGGTACACTGAACGTTCAGTTCCATTACTGTGCTTACAATTCCAGTTAGTTAAGCAGTTTGTTTTTATTTTGGCATGTTTGTCCCAGCTGACTATGCTTGTGTGGGAGAAGATTTCTTTTGTCTTGGGATGAAGTTAGCCTCATCCTGCTCAGCAGGGCTACAATGACACCCGGTTGCCGCAAGTGACGCTGGTTATTTTATATATTTGGCCACTCTTTCCTCCTCGGTCTGCAGCAAATCAGCACAGTTCCGCGCAGCTTGACTCTACACAAGCTGGGAAAAAATCGAAACCACGAAGCAAATAAGTATCAAGTGATCCTGACACAAACTGAATTGAATTTAGTTCAGTTCAGTGGCATTTTTGGCGTGGTTCCAAAGGTAGGCTGAGCGTCAGAAATGTCTGAAACTGCTTCTCTGTTGACAGGTGGTTGTCACAGCAGCACTGAAAGTTTTACCGCCAGCCACATTTTGTATCTATGGACACTGATTTCTGACTTTGCCGTTGACAGTAAGTCACACAGGAAATAAACCCAGAAAAAAGCGGAAGAGGTGGGGGGGGGGGATGAGTCACATGGTTTCCCATCTTGATGCAGAATCATTCTGTGCACCACAGAGTGGCCCCGAGCAGAGCTTTCTTCTTCCCACAGTCACCTTGCATTCAGGTCCCTGACCACTTGCAAATAAAATGTAATGTCGATGAAATGGACCCTACCACAAGTTCAGCTGCACTTTGTTCATCTCACAAGGGTGTGCATGAAAAAAATGTCTGAAAGCGCCCGAAAGACCTGGGTAGCCTACGGTAACTCTCACCTGGCATGCGTGTAAATAGAAAGCACATGAACTCCACCAGAGATACATCCTCAAATAATAATTAAAAAAATTATAATAAGAAGGGCCTCTGTGCTTTATTATTCTGATCGCCACTTGCATCTCCTGAGACTTTGAAGAATGAAAGCGGCAATGGAGTCAACAGAGTAAAACAATACTACTTTAAAGAGTTAAAGCGGCAATGGAGTCAACCGCAGAGTAAAACAATACTACTTTGAAAAATGAAAGCTGCAATGGATTCAACAGAGTAAAACAATACTACTTTGAAGAATGAAAGCGGCAATGGAGTCAACAGAGTAAAACAATACTACTTTGAAGAATGAAAGCGGCAATGGAGTCAACAGAGTAAAACAATACTACTTTGAAGAATGAAAGCGGCAATGGAGTCAACAGAGTAAAACAATACTACTCTGCCGTCTTCAGACAAGTGAAGGCCGGGATCATGGAAATACACATGTAATAATGCAATATTACATACGTGTAATATATACGATATAACATGTAATACATATGTGTAATATATACAATATTACATGTAATACATAGATATTGCATATATGTAATATATGCAATATTACACGTAATACATATATATTTACGTTATGTAAATATTGCCGAAAGCCGTCGACAATGGCTCAGTTCCAGAGTGATACTGGCGCAAAGATGATTCCCATCGTGTGCGTTCCTGAACTACAGCCGCTCACGTACACACAACGGTACACCAAATGACAATGCTGGCTGATCGTTTCCATCGCTCCCCACCGTGCAGCACGTGCGAATGGAACCGCACACTCTGCCAAAGTCTCCGTCACGGTTCGCTCAGCAGCGTTATCAACTGCTTGGCGTGTGGAGTCGCACTCTCTGTCACTTGTTGCTGATGCGCCAACGCGTACAGCGGAGGGCCGAGTGTAATGCAAAGCGACGTTAGATAATCGGCACTTTCATCACGGCGGCTTTCCGTTTTGTGCCCGTCCCGCTACTTGTCTGGCGTTGATGCATGCTGTGGGGTGACGTGCTGATAGCGTGTCTCACGCTATCCAGGCTCATTCCATCCGCTGTGCTGGTGGGATACTCCGTGAAAATAATAATGATAATAATAATAAATGCATATGTAATGCGCTGAATCCTTCTAAGACTATACATGTGTGAGGCTCAAAGCGCCATACATGAAACATCACAACAATACACAACCTAAATTAATAATGCATGACGTATCTCACCCTGTAATGATAACCAGTCATCTTGGGATTGCACAGTACTTCGCTAGTGCAAGCTCCAAACACTAGTTTCCGACATACGTCCTCCAACCACTGCCATAATTGGTTACGACATAGGGCTCGAAAAACTGTCAGCTAACGGACAATTTTTCGTTTGTGCTCAAATGGCGGTATGTTTGTAACTCAGATTTGTAACTCAGATTAGTAAGTAAACATGGTGCTTCACGTCCACAGAAACCATACTTATTAGGGCACAACTCAGATTGGTTGGATGTTGCTTTACGTCCACAAAAACCGTAGGTTTATTAGGGACGGGAGCCCAGGACGTCCACCTCGACTTTCACACAGCTCCTCAGCTCTGACTCAGATTATGTCGGGCGTTTCTTTTATAACAGCTCACGTTGCAACGTTTATCGTTTTATTTGTATTGGTGCCAATACAAATAAAACCCAAATCGTTTGAATGGAGACTGGGGCAGACGCGCCTCATGTTTACGTGAGTGTTTGGACGCTGTGTTGATGCCACAATTTTATTAGTACACAAACCCTAACAGCGTTAGTGGACAGCTGCGATGAGATAAAGAGTGCCCCATCAATGGCGTAACCAATTCTGGCAGAGTCTGGAGGAAGGTGCCGGAAAGCGATGTTCAGAGTGTGCCTGAAGTGTTGTTGTCCCTAGCACTGAGAGATTCAAAGCCTAACCAAAGCAAGGCACTTCTTGTTATCTTTCTGTTCCGTCTTCTTCTGATTCTTCTTCTTCCTTCTTCTTCTGATTCTTCTTTTTTCTTCTTCTCATTCTTCTTCCTTCCTCTTCTCATTCTTCTTCTTCCTTCTTCTCAGTCTTCTTCCTTCTTCCTCTATGATCTGCTTCTTCTTCGTCTTCTTCTTTTTCCTCTTCTTTTAAAAACGAAAGCTACCTCATAATTCTCACCGCTTCACCAAAACGCAGCCACGCCAATCCTTATTTATATAAAACAATCGGCTGTTAAAAAGAATTAAGGCAACACGGTGTAGACAGTTTTAACCGTCTCCATTCGTTGAATGTGTATGTGTATGTGTGTGTGTGTGTGTGCGTGCGTGCGTGCGTGCGTGCGTGCGTGTGTGTGTGTGTGTGTGTGTGTGTGTGTGTGTGTGTGTGTGCACGCGCGTGGTGGTGTGTGTGTGTGTGTGTGTGTGTGTGTGTGTGTGTGTGTGTGTGTGTGTGTGTGTGTGTGTGTGTGTGTGTGTGTGTGTGTGTGTGTGTGTGTGTGTGTTTGCGATAGGCCTTCAGAGTTTCAGAAGTTCTTGTTTGTAAAGAATGCAACTGTGAGGAACAGCTTGTTAACCACCGTAGTGCTGTGTTTTCAACCGAGACGCACGGAGGATTGAAAACCAATCAGTGTCGACATCGGCTAAGTTGTGACATTCAACCAATCGATCTTTGCCTAGCCCATCACGTGACACACGTGTTAGAGGAGGGAATGGCTGACAGGAAATGTCACACAACTCAGGCCTCTAACCCGCTCAGCTCAAACGGCTTCCAGTTTTGAAATGGGAGTCGTTTTAATTCTGCGGCAAACACTAGTTAGCTGGTTTCCTGATACCCGTGTTTGTTTCTTCGTGTCTCGCTGTTGTGAAGTCGGTCTTGATCGCTCTTGTGATTAAACTGAGCTACCAGTCTTTAAGACAATGAACTTAGCAGGCACAACTATGAAGCTTGTCAGAGGAAATGACGTATTTCGTCTTTTTTTTTGGCGCGCGTTTGTATGTGTGTGTGTGTGTGTGTGTGTGTGTGTGTGTGTGTGTGTGTGTGTGTGTGTGTGTGTGTGTGTGTGTGTGTGTGTGTGTGTGTGTGTGTGTGTGTGTGTGTGTGTGTGTGTGTGTGTGTGTGTGTCTGTCTGTCTGTCTGTCTGTCTGTCTGTCTGTCTGTGTATTTTTGTATGTATGTTTGTGTGTCTGCCTGTTTGTCTGTCAGTTTGTCCGTCTGTAAGTATGGCTGCTTTTCCCTGTTTGATAGGTGTATATTGTTCATATTTCTCCTCGTGCTTTGGGCAAATAAACAGATAGATAAACAGATAGAATGTAGGCCCTACGATCTGTTCAGGGGCAAAGGCAACACAAGTGTGGCAGATCTTTAAATTTAATGTCGAATAGGAGGGGCAATGGAAGAAAGAAAAATATAGCAACGCCTTTCTACGTTCACACTCTTTTAGAAGTGTTGTTGAAATCTTCCAGACGTACTCTTCAACTACAGAGCGTTTTAGCTGCTGAGTGAAGCACGCACTTTTTGTTTGTTTAATTCTTGCTTGGTTTTGTGTCTTCTTTTTTTAACTACATAACTGTGCAACCAAAGAATTAATGGGAGAGGAAGAAACTGCAGTTGCTACAAGTAAATGAAAGGATGAGAAAAAAACGGTATCCCATCCACACACCCCACCCCAGTAAACGTGCAGCAATCAGACAAAATTACGCTGAACTCGGCACGAATGATAAAGCATTTTTTGTATGCTTTCCGTGTAGACGTTGCCTAATAGTCTCGCGATCAATCTCTGTCTTTCTCTTCCAGATTGCAGCCGAGTCAAAAAGGTCCTCTGGCACAGCTCCTGCCCAGTACTTAGCTGTCTGTCTGACGTGACGCTGCCACAAACGAGGCGTCTACGTCTGCATATGTTGTGTTCTCTCTCTCTCTTCTCTCTCTCTCCTCTCTCTCTCTCTCTCTCTCTCTCTCTCTCTCTCTCTCTCTCTCTCTCTCTCTCTCTCTCTCTCTCTCTCTCTCAAGGCGTTAAATGTCAACAATCAATCAGTCAGTCTCATTTCTCTCCTTTGTTTCCCACAAATATCAGTTTGGAAAAGAAGCGACCTTCCCCATTTTGTTTACCGTTAAATTTGACATCTCTCCAAAGCCACAGCCATGCAAGATAAATCACCATGTACATGTTTTAGGCGTGTTTTAGGCAAAAATCTCTTTGGAAAAGGCTTAAACTGTCAGACTGTTTTAACCATGCATAATGTATGTTGTTATAACAAACTGGACTGTTCTGTGTGTATCACTGCTGGAATACAAAGCAAAGAATAAGGGAACACAACTGGAAAGCTCCTTTTAAAAACAAAAACAACAACAAACAACCGCCCCAAAACACACACACACACACACACACACACACACACACACACAACACACACACACACACACACATACACACACACACACACTCAACAACAACAAAACAAAAAACAACGGGGGGAAAACAACAACTGCGTTTCATCCTCTTTTTTTACTTCTCGTAACCAACACCCCCTCCCTCTCTTCGCGCCCCCCCCCCCCCCCCCCCTTCTTTCTTCTGGTTTGTTTTGTTTGTTACTGCCACCTCGTAAAGCCCTTTTAAAATAAATCCGATCCTACCAAAGTGCAAACCTACAAGGTAGCAGCCACTCATCTTCAATTAGCGTGACCACTGATGCTATCTCGGCAGACAAGACGCTGACAGCGGCCGCGAGTGGGAGCTAGGGTGGCGGAGCTTTTAATTGGTTGGCTGGGCGCAAGGATACGTCGAGTATCGAGTGACGCGGTGCGCCAGATAACCCTACATAAATGTGACAACTCCTTGAAATGTAGTGCCGCTTTCTCTCTGCTCTCTTCTGAGCCTAGCTGTCCATCATTTCCGTTGTCAAGAAGTTCTGTGGTTTAGACTAAAATTAGAACTGGATAATGCTGTGGAGTGGAAAATTTATGCTCCTTTGTGAATCTTAAGATGTGTGTAAACAGTTCAACTTTGAGTGTTTCCCTTTTGAAGTGATTTCTTAGTCGGGTTCACTGGGAAACAGAAGACAGGCGATGGCATACACTACATTTAGTGAAGTGGTACTGCTTAAAACTTCAAACAAGTAACGCAGTTTTGATTCTACTCAGTCAGTTGTCCATGATCACTGAATGTGGAAAGAGGTTGTTGAAGACAAATTATGCCAAGTGAAGTTGAAGTAAGGAATAGACAAACACTTCACGTTTAATGCAAAATCAACACACATGACATTTAATGCAAAATCAACACACTTGACATTGAAAGTAAAATCAACCGAGCCACGAAGGGCAAAACAATTTCATCAAGTGAAAGCCTACATGTATGCACTGATGGCATCTGGCGCTTTGAACACGCAAGGTTTTGTGTGGGAGTTTTTATGTGCCATATATAAAGTTTCAATCATTCAAGTCTTATTCACTCTACTCGACACACGTCACTTTTGTTATTTGAAGAGGATTGGGGAAAATAAAGTTGAATGAACCAGAAAGTCCAAAAAACAGAAAGGCAACATGTATGCACATCAGGCGATGCATGAAAAGGTTATTCTGACCTGCACTATATCTGGGAACAAAGCACAAATGAATGTCTCTTAATACGACACGGCAAGACAGTGTATACATTTTCGGCAACTTTGCTTTGTTGTTGTTGTTGTTTAGCTTTGCGTGTTTGTTTTTCAGCAAAAGGGACCTACATTTCTGCGTCCGTGGTACCTGAGCGGCTGAGAATGTCGGCTGTTGATAATGACGATGAAAAAAACTACAACAGCGGCGAGGGGAACGAACGAACGAACGAATTTTTTATTAACGAGGGTAATGGAATAAGTACAATACTTTTTTACAATACTTTTTTACATCCAGCCCTGGGAGAAAAAGGGAGCGAGGAAGGCGGAGTATAATAATAATGACTATTTCTTCTCTCTCTCTCCTCTTCTCTCTCTCTCTCTCTCTCTCTCTCTCTCTCTCTCTCCCCCCTTTTCTCCTCTCTCTCTCTCTCCTCTCTCTCCCACACACCACACACACACACACACACACAACACACACACACACACACACACACACACACACACACACACACACACACACACACACACACACACACACACACACACACACACACACCACACACACAAGAACAACTACTACTGAACAACAAACCGACTTTCTTTGGGTGGACTAATTGGTGACATGATTTGTGCCAGAGCCGGAAGTGCATGCGGTAGGTTGTGTTGCCAGATCTGCACGCTCTCTTGCCCCATCAACCGGCTCGAACCGCGCTGAAGACGAGCAAAGTGTTCTCCAAGTGGCGAGAGCCTAATGAGCTGCGATAGAAAACGACGTGAACGCTTGTAAGTTAGCTCAGCTACATCCTCAAACAGCTGCAAACCTTGAGCACCTCCCTCCCTCATTCCTTCCTTCCCTCCCTCCCCTTTTTTGTGATAAACTGGTCGGGGGGGTTCGCGTACGATTTTTGCTCTCTCCATCTTCTTTCTTTTCCCGGGTCTTTTCCGTTTCTTCTCAGACTCCGTTGCGTCCCAGTCGTGCCAGCTCGTCAAACGGCGGTCGTGTGTTTCACTGGCGTGGGTAGTTTCATTGACAGTCTTCAGTTGCTTCTTCCCAAAGGGACCGTCTCCGTTTACATTTGTAAGTGGCGAGATGAAGTAGAAAGCGGTGAGATGTTGCATGGCAGTAGTAAATACTACCCTGCTTCAAAGCCACCGGCCCTGAAAGTTGTAGCGAAAGGGTGTAAGGTGGTATACCTGTTTTGTATTGCAAAAGTACACATGATAGGTAAGGACCCCCAACCACACGCCCAACCCCCCCCCCCCCCCCCCCCCCCCCCCCTTCCCCGTCCCGCAGCCAGTCTAGAGGAGGGAGGGTGCTTGCTGGGGAAAAAATCCAGGAGCCGAAATGTTTTTCACACTCTCCCCCCCCCCCCCCCCACCCCCACCCCCAAACTCTTTGCAAACTGCAACCACACCACCCATACTTCCTCTCCGAGCCCCCCACCCCCACCCCCCACCTCCTCGACCCTCTTTCCTTTTCGTTTGATTGTTTTTCAAACAACTTATTTTTTAGTGTTAATTAATCCTTCTTCTTTTTCTCCTCCTTCAAAGTCTCTCTCTCTCTCTCTCTCTCTCTCTCTCTCTCTCTCTCTCTCTCTCTCTCTCTCTCTCTCTCTCTCTAATTTTCTTTTCATCTTCATTGTTCTGCTTTTTTTTCTGGTTCAGTTTTTAGAGATACTTTTAACGCTTAGGCTATTGGCTAGCTGACAAAAGCCACTTTACTTGTTTCCCTTCGCTCTGTAAGACTGATCAATATTATCGTTATTTCATCAGTCACTGCTGGATATAATTGTAAAACATAAACTCTCAGTTGTCAAACACTTTAGCCGTGCTTGACTCCTCTCCCCCACCCCGCCACCACCTCTCTCTCTCTCTCTCTCTCTCTCTCTCTCTTCTCTCTCTCTCTCTCCTCTCTCTCTCTCTCTCTCTCTCTCTCTCTCTCTCTCTCTCTCCTTCCCTCCCTCTCGTAGAAAATGATTATAGCTAAAGATGTCAACCGTCAGCTCGACTTTAATCACGTGCACTTATAATCTTCGCCACGGGAAGTCTCGTTTTCGCCATGGTGGGAACGAGGCTGGTGTAAACCACGTGGCCTGTTTTGGGTATCACGTGCCACTTGTTTTGAGCGTAGCTGCTTCCCATTCCTGACAGCCCAACGCTGTAAAATGGCGGTCGCCGAACGAGCTCAGCAAGAAGTCGCAACGGGCTTAGCTCCCAAGTGCTCTTCAGTTCTGTCAGTTTGAATCTGCGAGTAGTAGCCCGGCACGGATGTTAAACGCGCAGAAACCGCTGTAGCACTTTAAGAGTTTCAAGCGTTTCGGTTGTTTAAGACGTGACTGAATCGCGCGCTGATTTATTTCAACAAAACAAGCTTTACTCTCTGGAAACACGTGTGGGTTTTAAACGAGTAAGTTTCTGACTAAGTGTGGGTGTAACAATTGACGTTGTAGTTTGTCTTTCTGTCTTTCTCGCTTACCTTAAACAAGCAGTAAAGCCAACAAACAAAAAATCGTCGCCAGTTTAAACACTGTTTTAAAGCTTGCAGACCCTCTCCTGTGTCTGAAGCTATCCCTCGCTAGTTAATATTCCCAGTGCCCTTATAGTTGATCCACAAGTCCATGTTGATGAGTCTGGATGAATACGAAACATCTACAGTTTTGGGAAAAGAAATGTTTTTTAGATTACATTTGAATGAGTCCAGACCAATATGTCGGAGAGGAGAATATGTCTTCTGTCGGAGAGGAAGGGGCAGGTCATTCTATGTAGATGGACCAAAAACAGAAAACGCTCGGGAACCAACAATGGAGAGTCTGGTGCAAGGAGTCTGGAGGCTGTGAGTATCAGAAGCAGAGCGGAGAGTACGGGAGGGTGTGTAAAGTTGAATACAATCACGGGTGGGTCAAATCAACCACCACAGCAGAAGACATCAGTGGTGGGGTGGGACAAATCCACAACCCATCTACCGACACTCTGGTTTACTCAAATCGGGTTTTCTACTTCTGATACTGATTTTGTCAAACACTGGCGACGATTGAAGTCATAGATTGTTATAAATTGAATCTAAGCGCTGCTATCCGAGAACAAATGACCAGCGCTATAACAGTTCTGCATACAGTGCTGCGGTGTGGTCTAAGTCCGCATCACACTGATGTCGGCGACACGCAGCGGCGAGTGTGACGACGTCCCTCCGCCGCGCAGAACAAATAGGGTGACCAGTCAGCAAGACGATGAAAAACTCGTTCTCTTCAACACGCTGCTTCCATTTGATCGGCAGCCGCTGCAGCCCCCATCAAACCCAGCATCAACTCAGAGGAACTATTGCACATTGTCCGAACAAGAGCAGGACCCTAGCAACAGACTGGAGACAAATTAATACAGCATTTCTAATTGCAAGGGCTGTCCGACGACAAGGCAGACTGGTCTCGATCTCTTCAATTCCAAATGATCGCGCGTGTCTTTGTGTCATTACCGTCTCTGTTTGATCTTTGCACCAGAGACAAACTCCCGAGCTTCGATGCAAAGCAATCATATAATCAGATGTACAAAGGCGCAATAAAACATCTTCATGCAAGTTGATTTCTGGAGCTAAATCGAATTCGTTTTTTCATTCGCTCAAATTGCGAGGCTTACTCGCAACCGAACGCGGTGCAGTGTGCATTTTTCCTGCACGTCCATGAACACATAATAATAAACACATGCATATTATTGTTAAATATTGTTATAAAATTCTCAATTATTATTATTGACCGCTTTTATGTGGCGCCATTCTCCGCTCCCGAGCAGACTCACTGTGTTTCACATATTGGTTGTTGTTTTTAAAAGTTAATGCTGGCTGATTTTAGTGCTTCCAGAATCCACCGAAATTCTGACGTGAACTACAGAATCTTTAACGTGCGTCTGCAGTCTTTAATTTGCAATACCACCCAGGCTGCCGCCTTCCGACTTCAGGGCTTTGGTCTTGCGGCACCAACCAGCTTTGTGTAACAACAGCTGGGCGTTCTCCTGCCAGCAAGAAAGGAGCCCAATAATATAAGTGAGAAAAAAGGGTTTTGAAACAAAAGGCATAGCAAACGAACAAACAAACAAACAAAAATGTCTCCAAAACCGGAAATGATACAAAACCCGTTGATGTTCCCGCGTTCTGGTTGGCTTTTTGCTTGTTTGGTGTTGGCTTTTTTCTTTTTCTCTCTCGTTCTTTGTTTGTTTGTTTTTTGCTTGTTGTTGTTGTTTGCGTTGATTGCTAGTTGTTGTTGTTGTTTTGTTTTGTTTTTTTTCTTCAAAAAGAGCATCTGTTAGTACTGACATTTCATTTGGAATTAAAAGACAGTGCTTATCGGTTTGGATGACTGGGCGTAAAAGATCAATTTACTTACTTGCTGTTTGTCGGTACAAAAAAGGAAACAGCTGCAAAGCAACACAGAAGAAAACTAAACATCAACACCGTTAACAACAACGAAAGGAACCAACGGCAAAGCAACACAGAAGAAAACTAAACACCAACACCGTTAACAAGAACCAAAGCCTCAGACGCTCGTGCCACCGAATGCGGAGTGCAGAGTGGCCGCAGTGGAGAATCAGTGGAGCGAAATGACCCGGTTGACCTACCGGAAGTAATTCTTCATTTCCGATGCGGGTAATCGCAAAGACTTTGTCAGAAATGCTGCGGAGAGTGCGCGACCCCTGACACGTCATAGCTAATCACAATTTCAAACTCAGTCCTAATGCTACACGGGGGGTAAGCAACTACAGTTATTCTTCTTTTGTGTGTGTTGTGTGTGTATGTGTGTGGTGTGGGGTGTGTGCGTGCGTGCGCTGGTGTGTGGTGGTGTGTGTGTGTGTGTGTGTGTGTGTGTGTGGTGTGTGTGTGGTGTGTGGTGGTGTGTGTGTGTGGTGTGTGTGTGTGTGTGTGTGTGTGTGTGTGTGTGTGCTGTGTGTGTGTGTGTGTGTGTGTGTGTGTGTGTGTGTGTGTGTGTGTGTGTGTGTGTGTGTGTGTGTGTGTGTGTGTGTTGGTGTGTGTGTGTGTGTGTGTGTGTGTGTGTGTGTGGTGTGTGTGTGTGTGTGTGTGTGTGTGTGTGTGTGTGTGTGTGTGTGTGTGTAACAATGTATAAATCAGATACACCACTGTGTTCGCACGCACAGAGAGAGAGAGAGAGAGAGAGAGAGAGAGAGAAGAGAGAGAGAGAGAGAGAGAGAGAGAGAGAGAGAGAGAGAGAATTTTCTACTGTATGTAAGGATGTGCAAAAAAACACACACACACACACACACACACACACACACACACACACACACACACACACACACACACGTATCGTTTCCCTGCAGGAGAGCTGCCCAGCACTGAAAACGAAGCAAGACAAATGACTGCAGCGGGCAGCACTAACGATGGCGCAACCAATCCCCGTCCTGACTGACACGTCACCACAACTGGTGCATCACGTGACAGCAGGAAGCAGCCCAGATGATTATGGGAAGACGGCTGGGATGCCTGGCGTCTTGGGGAAAAAGGGGGATTGAGAGACGAGAGAAAACAATCGATATCGCTTGACAGCTTTATTGACAGTAGCTTCCCTGTCCGGAATGTTGGGTGCTCCTGCATGAAAGAGGTAATTGCAAGGTTGTTGCGCTCAATGCTAGAGTGTAGGCTGCTCGGACGGGTTATTGTGAGCGCTACGTAACTATCAACCTCATCGTTGTCTTCTTTGCTCTCTCTGTCTCTGTCTCTGTCTCTGTCTCTCTCTCTCTCTCTCTCTCTCTCTCTCTCTCTCTCTCTCTCTCTCTCTCTCTCTCTCTCTCTCTCTCTCTCTCTCTCTCTCTCCTGAAAATTTCAGTTTTGCATTTGTCTTACTTTGCTTTATCATTTTGTAGCTTGACAAACGGAACTTCTTCGAAAATTTGCAGGTTGTGTGTCTGTGTGATAATAAATAAGTGTTCTTTAAAACCTTTTATGTGTTTGGATCTTGTTTTAGAACTCTAGCAATCATTCTTGTTTCAGATTTTTGTTTTCTGTTTGTATGTTGTGAAGTTTCGGACAGTAATTGTTTTTCAGGCGTATTCAATTTTTTCCGCTAATAATATGTATTCTTGCTTGCTGTATTGAGTGTTGCTGTGTTCATCATCAGGGACATATTATTTGTAAAAAAGCCGAGCTGTACTCAGATCTTTATCGTTGAGTAATAAAGTATTATCTTCTCTCTCTCTCTCTCTCTCTCTCTCTCTCTCTCTCTCTCTCTCTCTCTCTCTCTCTCTCTCTCTCATTACGCGCGCCGAGGACTAATGTGCAGGCCCACACGGACTTTCCCCCTGTGTGGTCGACCAAAGAAAGCGAATCGGCACACAAAAACTCAGTACAGGCATTAGCGAACAAGTTTTCGTCAGGTATTACGGCGACTATGCTGAGCATTCATTACATCACACGGCCCGGCTTGTAATGAGGCTGGGTGAAGTTTAGAGCGGCGTGCTCGCATTGCTTGGTCCTCATCTCACAGTAACGGTACGCTCCAAGCTGCGACTGACTACCGGCCTGAATTTAGCGTCTCTGTCCTAGTGCCAGCTTCCCTCTCCTTCGTGTGCTGATGGAAAACAGACTCAGTCTCGTCTGTCAATTTTCGACTTTATGGTGAAACTAACTGAGGCAGAGAGACTTGAGCAAGAATAGGCCAGAGCTCGATGGGTAAAAGTGGGTAGGTTACATGCTTTAATACAACCAAAACAATCTTTAACTGAAACCGTTGTTTTCCAGGATTTTGCTGTTCTTGGAGCGGGGGTATCGATTTTAATGATTAGTTACTTCGTTTTATCTCAGTATTTTATTTAACGAGAAGATTGATTGATTGATTGATTGATTGATGATTGCTTATATAGCGCTATTCTCCGCTCTCTTGAGCAGACTCACTGCGCTCGCATGTAATTCTACATGAGTGACTAGCTTTTCATAGCGCGTTTTTTTGAATATCCACCGAAGTGGTGTACTTACAGCGCTAGCATGACTGGTGCCACATGAAACTGCTGCCGTCTCGGCGCAAGGTCTGTGTACACCATACAACCATGCTCCATGTCATTTCATGCAAAGCCACATACGTAAGGTGTATGCGTGTTTAGCTGTAACCTGCCACCTGCACTTTTGGCAGAATGACCGGGATCTTTTACGTGCTACTGCGGTAACAGCGAATAACAAATATGATATTCAGAACTTGATACACGCGTGACTTGTGGGATCAGGTGCGATGTGTGTTTATTTCGTTTTCGTGTTTGATTCTTGGTGGGCGGATTTTGCATCGTTTGTTTCGTTTTGTTTGACAGGTTCTGCAGGTACCTACAGACAAATCGCCCTGATATAACTGTACCGGTTGACTGGATGTAAAACACCTACTTACTTACTTACCTACAGGCAAACTGGGAGTGTTATTGCACGTATCGATCCTTTTGGAGCATTTCATTCATCCCTAGTAGAAAATTCGGGTCTGCTTTCCGTCATCACAGGCATCAGGCAGCAGCCGCATGACGGAGCAAGCGCTGTACCCGCTCCTGCCATCGCTTCTGTTCATTCGCCGTGACGGACATGGTCACCGTCACTGCCGTTACTGCTGCATAGGGCACCGAAGCTGTGCTGTTTTGTGATTGCAGTCCATTCCATTCCATTCTGTAAAAGGGATCTTTTTACGAGCGCAGCAAGAAGCACACACGAGTCCAACAGGATTTCCATACGTTTATGGGATGTATGCGGGCGATATAAATATATGGCTGTTATGATCTGTGTTGTACCCGAAATCCATTTAGTTTTTTCTGTACTTACATTCCGTAGACATTTGTCTGGTAAATATTCCTCTTTTTTGTTGTTGTTTGTTTTGTTGTTGTTTTTTGTTGTTGTTGTTTTTTGGGTTTGTTTTTTTTGGTTTTACTTTGTTTGTTTTGTTTTGTTTTCAGACATCTTCGCGTAGTCCCCGACGAAGCCCCAGTGGGGGTGAAAATTCGATCAAACCTTCTCAGTTCTTTACTTCATCTCATCGTCAACATCATAGATTTTGTGATTTTTTTTTACAGGATATCTATATATATATATATATATATATATATAGAGAGAGAGAGAGAGAGAGAGAGAGAGAGAGAGAGAGAGAGAGAGAGAGAGAGAGAGAGAGAGAGAGAGAGATTCAGAGAAAAACAAGTTGGCTTAAACTTTCCGAAATTTTCGGCACAACTACCTTCCTCGGGGGGTTAATTTTTGCAACTGATGTGATTAAAACACTGTTCACACAATGGTTCTCAAATATTTATGACTAAAACTCGACTATGAGTATAATTTTTTTTATATCATATAAATAATATCCAAATGGTATTCAAGATTCAAGATTACTTTATTATCTCATCAGAGGAATTAAATACGTAGCTGAACATTAACCACGCCACAGTACACAATAACACATGTTGTACATGTTAACACTCAAAGAACAGTTGTTGAAAATACAGGTAATGTAAAAAGTTACAGACCAATCAAATCAGTCAGATCAATGTTTTATTTTTATGTCTGTTCACATCGCGGTGATATTAGACAAAAGTGATATCCCCATTTTTATAAAAGTATATATCCCCAGGTTGAGATGTACCCGGGGTACGTTGCCCAGACAGCCATTTAGCGGCGTGCTGGCGGCGGGTAGGCCCGCCGTGACAAATTGCGCGGGCGGGAGCCAAATGTCGCCATTTATCATGGCTCCCGGGGCAGGCTGAGCGCTGCCATCAGCCCTCGGAACAGCCAGGCCCTCCCTCGGCAAAACCTGGCTCGGCTAGGGGACCGCACTCGGCAGCAGAGCCGGTCTGGATTCTGGAACGAAAGGGACGGTGTGCATGGTTCCGAGTCCAAACTTTGTTCAGTATCCGCGTTGGAGTGTGGTAAGGCCGGGGAGGCGGGGGGAGGGGGGGGGAGGGGGGGCGGCGGCGCAGGGGGGGGATTTTTTAAAAATATATTTCTTTTCTTCAAATAAATGACTGTATTTTTTATCTAATATCACCTTGCTGTGAACAGACCTAAAATAATAATAATAATAATGTAATAATGTACATTTATCATGCGCTCATCAACGCCCTGATGAATAAAATGTTCATTCATGCAAAACGTACGAATTTTCGGGGCAATTAAGCCATTTTCTCAAAGCCACAAAACAACGGTTAAATGGTGATAAATGAAAATGTCCGGTTCCGGTTCATTGACTCCGTGGCGTGTCTGGAAGTATGATGGCATGATTTAGTCTTCGTTTGCGTATTATAGTAAGTATGTCTACGGCATTTAGTTGGAAATGATGGCTGCTTTTAGAAGAAAAAGGTCTTCATGTCTGCCAGTTAAACAGATTAGTTTTTCGATCAATCGTTTACCGGAAGACACACACGATCGCCAATTTGTGTGTGTGCTAGCTGGGTATTTGTGTGTGTATGTGCGGCGTGTGGGGGCGGGTGTGTGTGTGAGAGAGAGAGAGAGACAGAGAGAGAGAGAAGTGTGTGTGTGAGAGAGAGAGAGAGAGAGAGAGAGGGAGAGAGGAGTGTGTGTGTGTGTGTGTGTGTGTGTGTGTGTGTGTGTGTGTGTGTGTGTGTGTGTGTGTGTGTGTGTGTGCTGTAGGTCTTGCTGTTTGGCTTATTGTGGTCTGAACTGCTTTAATCATTATTATTGCGTTTTCCGCCTGTGGAATCTCAGCGTGGGTGTATAAATTTCAATTGTATACAGCGCGCTGAGCCGCTCTACCTTAATGTTAGAGGTTCGCGTTTTACCAGTATTTTACAAGTAGCAGCAGTGGCAGCAGCAGCAGAAGCAGCAGCAGTAGTAGTAGTAATAGTAATAGTAGTAGTAGCAGCAGCAGCGGCAGCAACAGCAGCAGCAGTAGCAGCAGCAGCAGTAGTAGTAGCAGCACCAGCAGCAGCAGCAGCAACAGTAGTAGCAGTAGCAGTAGCAGCAGCAGCAGCAGTAGTAGCAGCAGTAGTAGCAGTAGTAGTAGCAGCAGCAGCAGCAGTAGCAGCAGTAGCAGCAGCAGCAGCAGCAGCAGTAGTAATATTAGTAGCGCATGAAGACTGACTCGTATTCATGTCACTTGTTGAAGGATGCTCGTTGCCTTCTTCTTAAATAAATTTCTCTCATGGCATATTGTCTGCAGTTATTCAGTTTTTGTGCACAAATACTTCGTTTATGACAGGCTTGAACACTGGCGGAAGTCAGCTGAGGGCTGGGGGACTGCTGTATGTTTCGTTGTTGTTGTTTGTAACCTAATCTGCACACAAGGGGGTTAACTAGCACTCGAAATACGTAACTTGACACAAGCACAACAACAAAGTCCTGAGTCACCTACGGTAACTCTCACCTGGCATGTTAAATGTTAAGTGCTTTTAACTTAGCCCAAGTGTAATTTTAATCGCATTGAACAGGCTACCCCAGCGTAGCAATGAAGCAATATGCAACATCATGTTATCATCACCGTCATCATCATTACAATCGTCAATTTTTTTTACACTATGTCGCCGTATTCATTTTTTAATTTATTTTTTAACAGAAAAAGAGCTGCAGATAAAGACGTTTTAAAAAGAAAGTCCGAGTTCGTGTTTCTCAAGCAAAAGCTACGAATAGCGACTTTCCTGATGAAATACTTCAGTAAGCACACACACACACACACACACACACACACACACACACACACACACACACACACACACACACACACACACACACACACACACACACACACACACTCTCGCCGCAAAACAAAACCGTTCCCTTCTCGCCCCAGAACTATTCCCGGAGCGGATCCAGCTTTTCTCCGTCTAACCAATGAGCTGTCAGAAGACAAAGTGGCTGGCAGGACGCGGCGAATGAGAAGCGGCAACAGCTGAACGTGTCGCGAGCTAATTTGCTAATTAAACACTGACCAGCAGACTCGATAAGATACCGTTAGCCTAATACGTTCGGATTTGGCGAGTGGGATATGGTGAGAATTTCTTCACTATCTTCACTATCTTTTAGAATCGGACGATTATTTGAGAAAATTCTCTCGGGCCGTTAAAGTATCACTGGCCTATCGGTTTCTTCACGTTGAGTATGCATGTCCCTGAGCTTGTTTTGTCGTTCTTTCGTGTGAAGTTCAACGGAAAACTTAAAAGAAAGGGAGCATGGACAATGTGAAAGCATGAAACCACACAGCCCAGCTCGGTTGTCTATCAGAGAGAAAGAGAGAGAGATAGTCAGACAGAGACAGACAGAGACACACAGAGAGTTAGGCAGACAGAGACTGGCAGTGGTGAGGCAGATAGAGAGACATAGAGAGCCGAAGATGAACGTTTGAGAAGAGAGACAGACAGACAGACAGACAGAGACACAGAGAGGCAGAGACACACAGAGAGACACGGAGAGAGACAGAAAATGTCGAAGTGGGGAGGGGCTGAGAGAGAGAGGGGAGGGGAGAAAGGGAGAGTAAGGGGTAGAGTGTGTGTCGGAGGGGGTTGGGGGGGGGGGGGAGAGAGCAAGAAGCGGTTGTACTGAGACGAGAGATAGAGGCGCACACAGGGACTGCAGTGAGATAACTTTGGCAGTAGGACTTGTGAAAACAACAACAGATTCTCAGATGGAAAACCTCGTCTTCCCTGAGTGTAAGCAAGTGTAAGCTTTTCGATGCGGTCACACTTCCACCCCTGACTGATTTTACAGGCAACGGGGACGTAACATCCCGCGACGATCCCTTGTAAGCTATCCATCCATCCTACAGTCTTTGGATTCCGCCACCGCCTGGCCTGCGGAACGTCAGCGAAGTGTGACGAGCGGCAGACTAGCTGCGGGATCAAAGCGTGACGGTTGTTGCCGATATTGTTGCGTGGTGTTTATGCACAGAGCAGGAGCTCTGGGGTCTGGGCAGCCATCAAAGAAATGACTGTCTTGAAGTGGTTTTGTGGTGGGAGCTTGTTGACGTGCATGGAACTGATGGTAAGGGGGGGAGCTCTGTCTTTCACGTTACTGTGGACATGGGGCTTCAAGCTTATTCATCATATAAAATCTCGAAGGACCAGCGGTCACCACCATCAGAGCTCAGGAGCTGTATGAAAGTCGAGGTGGACGTTCTGGGCTCCCGTCCCTAATAAGCCTACGGTTTTTATGGACGTAAAGCAGCACTTAAACTTCAGCAACAATCAGCAACAATCACCAGAGCTCAGGAGCTGTGTGAACGTCGAGGTGGCTGTCTTGGGCTCCCCATCCTTAATAGTACTGATGTTTTTTTCTGTACGTAAAGCAACACTGAAATGGTCTGGTGACCATTTCTTCGTGAGCGCAGGCTATGAGGCATTTTTGGAAGCTTTGTCCATTTTTCTGTTGACTTTCTCCAAGCTCAGGCTATGTTTCCACAGACGGTCCTGTCACATCGCAGGAGGTTCACACAGAGAAAAAGTAAAGAGATAAGCCGAAGAAACAGTATGGACTGCAACAGCTGATGAGTGGGAGCTGTAGCAACTTCCACTGGGAGGCAAAAAATGTGTGTGGGCGTCTCTTTCTTCGTCTGTCTTATCATTTTTGTTCTTTCCTTTTTACTTTTTGGTTGTTTTGTATGTATTTATGCATGTTTATACTGCTGTATGTCTGTGTGTGTATGTGCGCGAGTGCCCGTTCGCGTGTAGTTATGTATGTATGCGTGTGTGTGTGTGTGTGTGTGTGTGTGTGTGTGTGTGTGTGTGTGTGTGTGTGTGTGTGTGTGTGTGTGTGTGTGTGTGTGTGTGTGAGTGTGTGCGTGCGTGCATGTGTGTGTGTGTGTTTGTGTGTGTGTGTGTGTGTGATGTGGGGGAATGTAGATGTCTGGGTGTATGTTTGTTTTTCCGCAATCGTTTGAATTCTGTTTGATAATTACATCAGCACACTTACCATAAAAAGAGAGAGTGTGAAGTTCATTAATGATGCTACATCAACATCTTTACGTTTCTGTGGCTGTTTTATCAGATTTTGTTCAGCTTGTCAAATATGCTGCCCGTTTCATCTGCTTGAAGCGGAGAAAAAAATAACATACTATCAGCATGAGCCCATAGACCATTTTACATCCTGATTAACTTCTCATCGTGCACTCTACTCTGTTGCCATCGTCTCTGCAGTCAAACAGATGGCAGAGTCATTAACATAGGGCGCATGCGTAAAGCGATTCACCAAACGTCACATCCTTACATATTCCTCTTATGAATGGAGGGAAAACTATTATCGCCTATGAAATGTTACGCAGGCATGCAAAACATGGCTGTTTTGTCGTCAGGAATATTCCGTTTTGTTTTCGCGTAGGGATAGTTATTGTTGTCTGTTTGCTCTTTGGGGCTGAATAGTAATTTCTTCGAGAGCGTAGAGAAGCCTTCAGGAACTGTTTGACAGTGTAACGTTGGTTAGGAATTGGATCGCCTGAAGGCGCTGCTGGAGGGATAATTGTACCGGCAATAAATTCACAAAGCATTCTTGCCAACATACTGAACAGTCTTCTGTAGTTTGGCTTTTTTGTCCGATTTTTTCTTCTACTTCTTCTTCCCGTGTTGTGGATGGCTTCACCGCAACGAGACAAAGGAACGAACGTTTCCGTTCCATCTTCAAACAAGGGATCACTGAGTTTACAGCTCTAATTTTCCGGTTCGGAAACGCTCGACCATACACGCACCTGCACGCACACATATACACACGCGCGCGCGTGCGCGCACACACACACACACACACACACACACACACACACACACACACACCACACACACGCACACACACCCCACACACACACACACACACACACACACACACACACACACACACACAC
Source organism: Alviniconcha marisindica (assembly GCA_018857735.1). Lineage (NCBI taxonomy): Eukaryota > Metazoa > Mollusca > Gastropoda > Provannidae > Alviniconcha > Alviniconcha marisindica. The sequence goes on from JABMCL010002836.1 coordinate 998,902, forward strand.
ACACACACACACACACACACACACACACCCACACACACACACACACACACACACACACACACACACACACACGCACGTACACACACACACACACACACACACACACTTCAGTGTGATGCATGTCATACAATGAGAACATACTATCATACAGACAAACGGAGGTCAAGCGGTCTTTTTTTCTTGTCTTTTTTTGTTTTTATTTTTTAGATGAGTTTTACAGTCCTGTCTTCAAAACGTCGATCGGCACAAGCCAAGCTTCTGTTTGAATGATTAACATTTCGTCACGCACCGTTTCGCCTCTGGTTTCGCACAATGAATATGTCTGTTGCACACGCATACACAAAACGCCCCATTAGGCCAGAAATGCAAACCGCTACACAGCGAACATAAGACTTCAAGATCATTACACAGTTTTATGAGCTGTTGGTGGTGAAGTTGTCAAAGTTTTCGTTCAAAGAGTGTTTATGTTATTGTCTCTCATCCTAATTTAGCGTGACGACTCTGGGGGGTACGACGAGAGGGAGATTGGGGGGGGGGGGGAGGGGGGGGGGGGGGGATGGAGGGGAGAAGTGTAGTGTTAAGAGGGAAAGGTTTTCAGGCGTTTATAGTGTTGACGTCTTGATCTTTTTCACACGGCTCTCTTCTCGTCGTCTTTCCTGTTGTGGAAGCAGTCATTGGCCGGTTTTTTCCCTCTTGAGTTTCGTCGCAGAATCGCCAGTGATGCAGCTAATTTCTTCCGTGGTGAACCGAAGAACTAATCAGCCAACAATCGAAGTGTGGCTAACTGTTCTACACGAGGAAGGCACAGATGCAATTTTGCCTTCCCGACGGCCATGTGCTCTTGGAATTACATGACTCACTGAAAATGGTACTGAAAAATAAAGTTCAACGGAACTTATTTGCATTTCACATTTGAAAGATCTCGCTTACATACGTCAGAGAACCATCCAACTTTTGTTTTGTGCACTTTTGTTTCGTCCCCCTCCCCTCCCCCCCCCCTCCACCATGAGCCCCCCCCCCCCCCCCCATTTTTATTTTATTTTTTAAATTGGATGTTGTTGACAATTCCTGTATGTCACAAACAGTCTCCAAACCTCCCCCCCCCCCCCAGCCCCCCCCCCCCCCCCCCCCCCCCCCGTTCACCCTGATATAACCTCATTGTTGACTGGGGGTTTAAAAATCAATTTTGACCTATTCTACCCCCCCCCCCCCCCCCCTTTTTCACCATTTTTTTCCTCCTTTTTGTCTGCATTACATGCAAAAGCGGTCTTGAAGACCAGACGGCCGAACATATACTGCAGAGATGCCCACTTCTGCAGACAGCAAGAACAAATGTGTGGCTGGTTGCTTAATTTCTGTGACCGTGAGTACCTCGCCGCGAGGTTCAGCCTATCAGGATGTAGTGGTTTACTTCCTTGATCGTTACCCAGATAACTTCCCAGGGCACATCAAAGTCAGCACAATTTATGACAATTCCACTTCTTTCCGGCCCAGTTTCACTCTGGCTATCACCCTATGACATACCGTATGGTTTTCATGGCGACCCCTGGCGCCATCATTGCTGACCAGACACCACTGACGCGTGACCGGCCAAAGCCGGCTGTTGCCGCGTTACGTCACTGATGGGCGAACCATCAGCCTCCGCTACGCCTCATTGACATCACTTCCGTTACGCCTTGAGCAGCAGAGAGCTATTTTACCACGGTCTGTCTAATACTGGACGTGTATCACTCCGCCAAATTTTAATCTACCACGGTGCTACAGTTGTAGAGACAAGTGTGGGATTGCGAGAAGACCACCGTGACTTCTCGTCAGTGTGACCGAGACCAGACAAAATGGCCAAAGACTTCAGCGGTAGCAGTAGCTTAAACAACAACAACAAAAACAAACTCTGCCGTAAGTTTAAACTGACGCATTCTGTCTGTCAGTGTCTGTCTGTCAGTGTCTGTCTGTCTGTCTGTCTGTATGTCTTCTTCTTCTTCTTCCCGTGCATCGCCCTGATATAACCGCACTGGTTGACTGGGCGTAAAACATTAACTTACTTACTTACTTTCTTCCCGTGCTTGTTGTTGATTTCCCTTCTTTTAATACAGACTCAATAGTGAATTTTCAAAGTAGAATGGTCTCTAGACTTTGACATCGAAAATAACTTCAACACATAACACATATTTCCCCAAACTATTCTGTTATTGCCTGTTGGTATGCTTTCATTAATAAAAATTGTTTAAACCGATGTAGCAGACCGTAGCAGAATAAATGTCGCTCGTTCGGAGGTTAAAAATACTCGCAGCCTTGTCTCGGGGACCCAGAATGAGATAGTAGTTAGTTGAATTACCATGTGAGGGATGATTAAAGTATATTGACTTTAGTCTACATTTTCGATCATTCTGTCTGCTGCGCGTCTGCCGCAAGTTCGGGCTGAAGCTTGCATCTCATTACAAACCAGTTGAGAACGAAGAAAAGTTCGTCAAACTGTCCGAACCATGTTCGGCGAACTAAAAGTTCAATTAAGAAACGAACCATAGTTCGTCGAACTGTCCGAAGTATGTTCGGCGAATAAACATTCGCCCAGTTAAGAACGGACTTAATATAATCGTATAACCGTAAAAAAATAGTAAATTATTTGGTGTGTTACGCCAAATTATTTACTCTTTTTTGTTTGTATCATGACTTGCCCGTGTGTAATGATTTCCTGGGTCCGGCCACAGCTGAGCATGTGCCAAAAGGTGCTGCTTAGAAGGTGGACATTAGGGTGAAAAATAAAAGCAGAAAAGTCATTTAGCAAGTAACACCATTTAAAAGATAAGTCTTTTTTATATACATTTCAGGTCTGAAAAAGATAACTTGATGAAGCGAAGTCTGAGAAAAAGACATTTAAAGACGGACACCTGAATCTGTCGGATGCAACACAGGACACAATGTTTGTTTTGATTTAATCCTTGAATTTAATGATTGCTATCAATCTGTGGGGAAAATAAACATCCATCGTTTATAACAAGACAGTGAAACTTAAATTGATTCAATTCACTTTTTATTTCATATTCAAAATCATAACAATGATGTCCTGTGTTACATCCGACAGACTGCCACCTTTTATTTTTTTAATAAAATGAAAATGAAACACAACGCTGAATCAAAAATAGGATGTGTTTATTAGAATTTATGAAGCATAGTTGTTTCCATGACTGCAGCATGAAATAAGGTCATCAACGACATTTTTTTACATTTTATCTGTCGGATGTAACGATTATTGGATGGACATAACATTTCCCATGCTCACAATACACAGCTTATAAAATAACAGTGCTGATTTCCCTACACTGCAACAAAATGTTACCAGCTGATTTAGTAGTGGTTTTAATGACTGCAAGTTGCTTGTATAGTTGTAATTTTGTCAAAGGCCCTTTTTCAGCATTTTATCTGTTGGATGTAACAACTCTATGGTGGACACAACACTTCCTTTCTGGTAAAACATATGCACAGCTTAATTTCCTACATCTGACACATTGCTGTAGATACTGAACAAGGCCGAAACCATTATTTAAAGTAATGCACTGTCGGATGCCTCATATATCAGAGGACACAATGGAATATGTAACACTGGACAGTCAGTATGTGACTTAGAAAAAGTACAGCCAAGTTGTCATTATTATTCTTTCATTGACAAAACAGAAAACCATGTGAATTACAAATGTACATTCACCCTATACCCTATTGTTAACAGCAGGTAAAATTCAATTACGAAAGACATTGATTTGGCATTCAAGTCTCACTACCTGGAATAACAACTGTAACACATTGTAAGTAACCAGAAACAGTAATGCAAAATCTGGAAACTGATGACAAAGCATAGAGAATTTCCCATGTTAACACTAATTCTTCCCATCCTAATAAATTTAAAAGATTTGTTTTCAGTGAGTTGGCACTTCAGCATTGAGACATATCTTTATTTCTCTGCTGTTCCTAAGTACTGCAGTGCTTCCCAGGACGAATCTGGCTTCATGCTCCACTAATGTTGTCCCTGCTGTGTCATGAAAAACACTTGCTCTTGCCCTTTTGGAGCATCGACCTCTTTAGCCTGAAAAGAAACATGCATGTGTACAAAATAAGGCAATATAACAACTGTTTTTGAGGATATGTCTCCTTATTTATAGGTATGCAACTCTGAAGACCTACATGCATATAAGATATTGTGTGTGTCTGCACGCGCACGTGTTGTGTTTTGACTTTCCCCCGAATATATATATATATTATATAAGATATATATATATATATATATATATATATATATATATATATATATTATATATCTATATCAGACATTAGGTATATTGACTAATATATATATATATAGTGCTGTAGTTGAAACATAATAACACAGATACCAGGTTACCCCCTCCTTTTTTAAATTTATGTTCATTTGGTCTTTTCATCCCTACTAACTTCCACCCCACCCTACATTGTGCCACAGTGTATTGTATTTTGTGTTGTATGAATTTTTTGTCTTCATGTTGATATTTATAGTGAATTGTCACAATAATTCTACTTTACATGCTGCACTGTATTGTATTTGTACTGCAATGCACATATAAAACTACATCAGTTAAGAAATTCTATTCTGGCTTTCACTAGTTTCAGCACACACTTTAGAATGCATCTGTCCTGCTAGAAATAGAATCAAAACAACAATAACAATATACTTTATTCATCCCAGGGAAATGGGAGGCCTGGGAAGATAAAATAATAATAAAAAACATCTCCCTAATCACAATGTTAATGTCATGGTAATGCTTCTTTTCTTTTTCTTTCTTCTTCTTTTTGTTGTTGTTGTTGTTGGTTTGTACAATTTGTATAAATTGGTATAAATAGATAATTTACAGCTATGCCTTTTTTAAACTCTTAGTTCACATCACAGACGGCAATAATAAACCTGTAGAGTTGCAGAAGTGTACTGAGGAGTAAGAAATTGTGTCATGGCATCATGCTGTTCCGATCGACTGAACAAATGAAAAAACCGCTGTCCAGACAGCGGCAAATCAACTCCGAAACGTGTGCCGTCGTAAACACGGGTATTTTCGCCATTACGAAGTAAACACTTGAACGTATAAGTTTTTCTCTTTCAGTCGAAACACTAAGAAAAAACTAGTTCGTTGATCGAAACGTGGACATTACTGTGCAAAATTCAGTCACTCGCGATCGAAACACTGACCTAAGGCCCGCTTGTGTCATCCGAGAAACAGCGGGCTATCGAACGAAGACATCACTTTGAATTTGCACACTGCCGACCGAAACCTGTTTAATAATGGTCACTTCGCTTACAATTAAGAATGAAAATGCAAAAATAACATTGTATCAATGAAAAGTAACTATTTAATCTGTCGGACGCAACATCACATTTCGATCGAAACTGTAAAAAGGTACATGACCCAAATCGAAAATTCACTCACCGTTCCTTGTTGGCACCATGTTTGAAGAGAAAGTAGGCGCAAAGCACTGTGGGTAAACATGGCCGCGCTTTGTGCAAAAAGACCGCGGTCACAAAATCGACGTTTATCCCCAGAATCGGCAATTCTTCGATCGTAACGGACTGTCAAAATAAAAACTTGAAATTTTAAGCTTGAATTTTTTTATTACGAACGAATCCAACGCTTTTATTATCACTGCTTTGGACTAAACACTGATTTTAGCAACAGCTTCTTTGTTTCACCACCCACAAGTCCGCAGTGAATAGTAGCAGACGAACGTGTTCGTCAGCATCGGAACCGGACCCAATGCGTTTCGATCGAAATAAACATATGTTTATTTCAATTATTCAGATTTTACAAATAGTTATGAGCCGTTTTCTCAAGCATTAAAAAGCTTTGACTATGTCCTGTCAGGCAGCAAAGGGAAAATTGCCTAAAGAAGAAAGATGCAAACAAAACGACAACTGAAGCGGTGTACCCGAAATGTCCACCCTTCCTTTGCCGATTTTCGGCCCGGACTTGGTGTAAATTTTCATATTTTACTATCTCAAAACTGACTTTGGGAGTCAAGTTTATCTTTATTATCTCTTTGATGCATACTCTTTCAGATAAAGTTAGGTTTGTTCTGAGAAAACTTAAACCTGAAGAAGCATTTACGACCAAAAAATGGATGGTCCTCGCCGAGCACCTTTTGGCACAGGCTAAGCGCTCTACCACAGCAAGGTAGTGTCTCTGGTCCGGCCTGTGCTACGAGACGTGAAGTGCACGTGCTGCAGTGGCGGTGGCTTGAGGGGAGCGAGGGCAAGGCCGAGGGCTTAATTACATGTGGCACATCTGATTACAGAGTCTGGTGGCCAGCCATCGCGTCCATCACGTCTTCATGACGCTGTTCAGACACCACTTGTTTACACCCCTCACTGGATACTGTGTCCCCACTTATGTCTGCAACAAGTCGCCACTAATGGCCCTCCAGGCCCATCTCACCCAACTAAAAGCAAGCTTTCAGAGCTCAGGAGCTGTGTGAAAGTCGAGGTGGTCGTCCTGGGCTCCCGTCCCTAATAAACCTAAGGTTTCTGTTGAGCAGCTCTCAACCAGTAAGCAGCTCTAGCGAGAGTTCAGTACCTGTGTGAAAGTCGAGGTGGTCGTCCCTGATAAGCCCTATTGTGGTATCTGTGGTCGTAAAGCAACATTGAAGTGAAATAAGCAGCTCTGGCCCTGCTGTTCAAGCCGCTATTTCGATGGTTCCGCTCTACCTTCGTTGCAAACGGACCTGCGGTGGGGTACCGCGGACGCAGAAATTACGATCCGTCTAGAGATAATCCAGAGCAGAGAATCCGGAGCTATGAGAGGTTAAAATAATGAAAGGTTTCCTCTCGTAAACCTGGGGCCTGTCAGATTAATTATAGTTTTGGATGCTTCCATTGGCAGAATTCTGTGTTTTCTCACTTCCTTTGACTTAATTTGTGTGTGTGTGTGTGCGTGCGTGCGTGCGTGCGTGCGTGCGTGCGTGCGTGCGTGCGTGCGTGCGTGCGTGCGTGCGTGCGTGCGTGCGTGCGTGCGTGTGTGTGTGTGTGTGTGTGTGTGCGTGTGTGTGTGTGTGTGTGTGTGTGTTTCATTTTCGCATTGTGGCAGCAGTCCTGATTGTGGACTCTATCTTGATCACCTTGTTCGGTTCCGTACATAGCAATCAGCAGAACGAAAACTAAGGAAACGGGTATTCCCTTCCGTCGTCTTCATGCACGGTGCCAAAGTTTGGTCTAGCGGCCAGGAAAGGAAGAAGCGTTACGTCAGGCCAAGTGCCACTTTGTGGAGATCTCCGCGCCATCACAGGATCTGAACCAAAACACCGCGGAACTGACCTCTATGGCGGTGTCCGATGAGGAGTTGAACAGCATGCAGAGATGAAGAGGCAAGGGGTTACATGCATCGGTGGCAATTAATCAAACTACACCTACATTCCTGCGGCGCTTCACAAGGGGCGATACCTTGACGGGAGGCAAGTCGTTGGGTCCCGTGGCTGGTTGTTTAGAGTTCGGTGAAGTTATTTCACATAATAAGCAACAATACAAGGCAGTCAGCGGATGTTTGATGCTGAACGTCCAGTCAACCACGACAGTGTTGTCCGTGCGAAACAAAAAATAATATCAAATCACAAGAAGGATTTGATTCGCACTCTTTGAGTGTGATAGCTTACTCGTCATATTTTGTTTGAAGAGGATTTGTAAACACACACACACACACACACACACACACACACACACACACACACACACACACACACACACACACACACACACACACACACACACACACACACACACACGCACGCACGCTCGCACGCACGCACGCACGCACCCCCTCAACACACACACGACTCAGTTTGAAATGGAGTTGAATACCTGGAAGGCAGAAACAACAACAATAATAATAAATAATAATACATGATAGTTGACAGCGCAGAATCTTTTGCAAAACGGAAACTCAAAGCACTAGTGCACGCCATTCACGCACATAATATACACGCAGTACGTACCGCAAAATCGATGCTAACGTCAATGGTCTACCTAGGTTGTGAAAATGCCTGTCAAAACAGGACAGTGTTTGTTTCTTTTTAATGTTTTTTTTATATATAATTCAGACAGAGTGGGGGGATTTTACAGACTGGCAGGCAACGAATTCCAAACAGATGGACCGATGAAACTGAAAGAGTGCTGGCCAAAAGATTTCAAATTAATACGTTTAGACGTCTTCAAAAGCTTCTTGCTTGAGGATCGGGGAGTGCGTGGCGTTTGATGTATGCAGAGCGAAGCTGAAAGGAAGACTGACGGGAGAGTCCTGTACGGAAACGATGCCAGTAGAAATGCAGAAGAATGAGCAGGACAAATGAAAGAATGAGCAGGACAAATGGAAGAATCAGCAGGACAAATGAAAGAATCAGCAGGACAAAAGGAAGAATCAGCAGGAGCGGGAATGATGGAAAAAGCAGCAGGAAAATGAGAAGCAGAAGAAAAGCAGAAGAATCTTAAAAGCAAAAGAATCAAAAGGGGCAGAAAAAGTAAAAGAATCAGCAGGAAAAGCAGAAGAATCAGCAGGAAAAGCAGAAGAATCAGCAGGAACAGGAATAATTAGCATGGAAAGCGGAAACATCGGCTGCAGCAGGAACGTAGAAAAATCAACGGTAAAATCTGCAGAAGCAAAAATTATGATAATCAGCAGTGGCAGAAAAAGCCAAGAGAATCAGCAGGAAAATCGGCAAAAGCAGGAAAAGTTTAAGAATCGGCAGAAAACGTAAAAGACTCAGCAGGAAAAGCAGAAGAATCGGCATGAAAAAAGTAAAGGTCTCAGCACGAAAACCCAAAAAATCGGCAGGAACAAGCAGAAAAGTCTACAGGAAGTGAGCTAGAAAGATGGTAGCCGCCACTGAGCTAGAAAGCTGGTAGTTCAGTGAGGTAGACAGACGGTAGCTCACACCACTGAGCTAGAAAACTGGTAGTTCACTGAGCTGGAAAGCTGGTAGCTCACGCCACTGAGCTAGAAAGCTGGTAGTTCAGTGAGGTAGACAGACGGTAGCTCACACCACTGAGCTAGAAAACTGGTAGTTCACTGAGCTGGAAAGCTGGTAGCTCACGCCACTGAGCTAGAAAGCTGGTAACTCACACCACTGAGCTAGAACGCTGGTAGCTCACACCACTGAGCCGGTAACATGGTAGCTCAGTGGCCTGTGCACGGCCAGTCCACTGGCGTCCCACCGCGTCAGGACGCTGCTCCCAGGGACGGGACGGGACGGGACGGGACGGGACGGGACGGGACCGTGAGTGGTGTGAGTGCACCGCCCTGCAAACTGACAGCTAAGGGCCCCACCAGACGCTCCAATCAATTTCACCCAAACCACTGACCCCTCTGCCTCCACACACACGCATGCTGCCGTCCGGCCAAGGAAATGATGCCGGTGAAATTCGGGTTGTAGTTGTTGTTGTATGCGGGGACTGTACCAAAATGGTGTCATTCGTCAAGGTTTCAGTGGAAATAACTTCAGTGACGCTCTACTTCCAGGTGTCTAAACGTTAAAGTGGTATCTCAAATTGCGGTGTGGTACGCTCTTTACAATCATCGGAACATAGTTCTGCTTTGTTTAAGGGTATGTCTTCAGACTCGGTAACACTGTGAGTTGACTTAAAACTTCAGAGGGGCGAAAAAAATCATCTTTCGAACTTCTTCTTTTTTTCCTCTTTTTTTCCTTTTTTTCTTTTTTCTTTCTCGTCTGGCTTATTTATAAAAATAAAAAAAAGAAAAAAAGGGGGGGGGGGGGGAGAGGGAAAGAAGAAAAAAACAAAAAAAAAAAGGGGGGGAGGAGACAAAAGAAAAGAAAAAAAGGCAAAAAGACTCATTGCATTTTACAAGTGATTTTACATTTTACATTGACACTTCTGACTTCAGCTGGTAGGCTATACACATTTTGTGAACGTCGCCACGCTCTTGTCCAATTAACACTAAATAATAATAATAATCGAAGTATTTATAAAGCGCAAAATCTTGTCCGTAGAGACTATTCTAGGCACATACACGCACACAAGCGCGCGCGCGCGCGCGCACACACACACACACACACACACACACACACACACACACACAACACACACACACACACACACACACACAGGCACACAGGCACCTGCACATACAAACATACTGACTACACAAAGTTTAATTCACACTACAAACGGGAAGCAAACAGAGACTTGAGACGGATGAAGACAGCAGCACAGAACGGAAAACACAGCGATATAGCCACTGTTACTGTGTGGCCTACACACTGCTGGGTGTACACGGTATTATCGCTGCTTGTTTCATCCACAGCGGCTGAAGGGCGGAGATGGGTGCCGATACAAACACCTTGTTGTGACTTGCTCCTGTCTGAGTGCTCTCCACTCCTCGTTGCTGGCTCGTGAGTAGCAGCAAAGTTCGTACAGCTAAAACAGTAGCTACGGTCACAGCAAAGTTCGTACGGCTAAAACAGTAGCTACGGTCATAGCTGAAGGATCGTACAGCTAAAACAGTAGCTACGGTCACAGCAAAGTTCGTACGGCTAAAACAGTAGCTACGGTCATAGCTGAAGGATCGTACAGCTAAAACAGTAGCTACGGTCACAGCAAAGTTCGTACGGCTAAAACAGTAGCTACGGTCACAGCAAGGATCGTACAGCTAAAACAGTAGCTACGGTCACAGCAAGGATCGTACAGCTAAAACAGTAGCTACGGTCACAGCAAAGTTCGTACGCTAAAACAGTAGCTACGGTCACAGCAAAGTTCGTACGGCTAAAACAGTAGCTACGGTCACAGCAAAGATCGTACAGCTAAAACAGTAGCTACGGTCACAGCGAGGATCGTACAGCTAAAACAGTAGCTACGGTCACTGCAATGATCCTACAGCTAAAACAGTAGCTACAGTCACAGCAAGGATCGTACTGCTAAAACAGTAGCTACGGCCATAGCAAAGATTGTACAGCTAAAACAGTAGCTACGGTCTTACCAAAAATCGTACAGCTAAAACAGTAGCTACGGTCTTACCAAAAATTGTACAGCTAAAACAGTAGCTACGGTCTTAGCAAAGATCGTATTGCTAAAACAATAGCTACAGTCTTACCAAACATCCTACAGCTAAAACAGTAGCTACGGTCTTAGCAAAGATCGTACTGCTAAAACAGTAGCTACGGCCTTATCAAAAATCCTACAGCTAAAACAGTCGCTACGGTCTTTGAAAAGATCGTACAGCTAAAACTGTAGCTACGGTCTTTGCAAAGATTGTACAGCTAAAACAGTAGTTACGGTCTTACCAAAATTCCTACAGCTAAAACAGTAGCTACGGTCTCTGGTAGCAGTGCCACAAAGGCTTGCTTTTGCCAAACACTTGATCTCTGCTGGGTCGGGAGAGATGCGTTTTGCTGTCGTTGTTGTGGTTATTAGGAGTGTAACAATTATACCCATGTGTGCATTACACACGTGTACATACATTTGCGCTCATCCTCCCATCACACAAATCGCCCTGATATAACCGCACTGGTTGACTGGACGTAAAACACCAACTTACTTACTCCCATCACACACACACACACACACACACACACACACACACACACACACACACACACACACACACACACACACACTTACACACCGCCATCATCACCACTACCGCTACCAAATAAACATTGGTGTCAGTCAAGTACTCCTTTATTCCACCCAAAGGAAAATGCGGGTGCCACACATGAATAACAAACGAACAAATAAAATCTACGTGTATAAAAGATTCACAGTCTAAGAGCGCGCATTATTTAAATAGAATATACATTACTTATGGATATGTGCTTTAAAACAAACAGTATCACACACATATGATCGGCATATAATACATCAATAATAGGCACAAATATAATTATTAATATTTTCATCCTATCCCTTCACAGCCACACCCATATCCATACACCCCCTCTCCTCTCCACGCATACATATATGCAGCCCTCTCTCTATCTCCCCCCCCCCCCCCCAACACACACACGCAGACATGCACACATGCAAACTCCAAGCACTGGTTATGACATCCATCCTTTGCGGGAAGGTGCCGGAAAGCGATGCTCGGAGTGTGGCACACATGCACATACAAAGCAGACCCAAATAGCCTCAAATTAGTAAAATATTACGCATAATTATAGTAACAAGCTAAGACGTAAATTTTTTTTTAAAGTTTCAACACAAAAACACACCCTCGACATCACGTGCACGCAGCACGCGTCGTAGCAAAAACAGTAATAATAATAGGGAACTTATAGACTAAACTGAATTTCACTGGACGAAGGAAAGAAAGATTCAAAGTAACAGTGATAGACATGTGTCGATTTGTTAAAATACTCCATTCTGTATACAGGTACACAGGCGATGCTGTGCTTTGCATTGAAATTAGGAGCAATGTCCCTCCCAAAGCAGCAGGCAGGCGGACAGACAGAAGAGGGAGAGACGGGACCAGACCTGCTGCTGTCCAGACAGCGGCCGTGATGCACGTGCAGCGTGTTGGAGACGGACAGTTGTGAGTCGCTTGGTGTGATGCACCTTGCACTGATTAACGCGCAGCCAGTCTGGGTGAAAATGAACAGTGACACTCATATTGTATGCAGGTGCACGCACCCACACTGTGAAACCCCTCTCAACGGCTGTCTCCACGTTCTGCAAAATCCGGTACTGGTTCGGGGGACTTTAGTGTGTGTGCGTGCGTGCGTGCTGCGTGCGTGCGTGTGTGTGCGTGCGTGCGTGCGTGCGTGCGTGCGTGTGTGTGTGTGTGTGTGTGTGTGTGTGTGTGTGTGTGTGTGTGTCTGTCGGTCTGTCTGTCTGTCTGTCTGTGTATTCGTTCAGTTCAAACATGGAAGCTCGGAAACAAACTAAAGCTGACGGTGACAGAAGCGATGTTCTCCGTTCTGGTTCCAAACGTTCTCTGGAAATCTTCTTTCAAAAAAGCCAACAACACGAAAAACCAACAGTCAAAACTCAAACGTTCAGAAAAGCTTTCTCCGTGTGAAAATGCCACAAAAGTACGCTTCCTGCTTAAAAAAATTACGATAGTAATTGTTCATAAGTCTGAGAGATTGGTATGTACGTAGCAGTTGTGATGTTTGTAGCGCATGTGCTTTAAAGTAAGTGTACAGTATGTGCTATGTATTGTTATTATTGTTGTTATTGTCGTTTTACATAGTACTATTTGTGTGCTCGAATGGTATATGCTCCCTGTCAACTCTCTCCCCCCCCCCCCCCCTCCCACCTCCCCACCCACCCTTTTCAGTGTAAAGCATTTAGAGCAGCGCTGTCCTAACTACTAGAGGTGCGCTCTATACAACGTGTTAATTATTATTGTTGTTGTTGTTGCTGTTGTTATAGTGCTCGTTATTATTACTTTTGTTGACGTTTGTTTTTCTTCTTGTTTCGCCCTGATATAACCATCATGGTTGACTGGCGCGTTAAGAACCAAATATCTACCTACCTACCTACCTACCTACCTACCTACCTACCTACCTACCTACCTACCTACCTACCTACCTACCTACCTGCCTACCTACCTACCTATCTGTCTGTCTATCTATCTATCTATCTATGTTCTTCTGGATTATTATTATTGTTATTATTATCATCCTATCCTCATCCTCATCATACTTTCGTGTAGGTTTAAGCTGTAATTTTAACGACACATTGCCATTTTGTTTCTTTTTTAATGTGCATTTGAATGTAATTTTTTGGATCCAGTTCCACTAATAGCGCAGAGTAAGCTTTTAGGTAGCTGTATATTCAGCGAAAGGGTTTAGACACTGGATTTCCCCTTTTATACCTTGTACTGAACGTACATTAATCATAAGCAATGAATTTTGCATAATTAGATTTAAAATATTGAGGTACTGTGCAACCTGATACATCATGTCAATATTTGTTTCTGGTTTGACTTTTTTTAAATAATTCTTTCTTTAGATATTTTTTCCTCCTTTCTTTCATCTTTCCTTTTTATTTCTTTTCTTCTTCCTTTTTTTTTTTTTTTTCTTTTCTTCTTTCTTTTCTGTCTGTATTTCCTGAATTTGTTTCTTCTCTCTCTGTCTTTGCCTGCCTGCCTGCCTGCCTGCCTCTCTCTCTCTCCCTCTCTCTCTCTCTCTCTCTCTCTCCTCCTCTCTCTCTCTCTCTCTCTCTCTCTCTCTCTCTCTCTCTCTCTCTCTACTTGTTTTCGTCTTTCTTTCTTTCTTTCTTGAAATAAAACTAACACCAGCCAGTATGACACAATTCGAAACGCTCGTTCCAGCACAAAAGCTGTATGCCCAACACGTTGACGAAACGAGAGGGACAGTTGGGGAGGGAGGGGAAAACACTTGTAAAACTTTCAGTCTCACAGGGCGCAGTGGAAGAAAGCGAGAGAAGTGAGAAAGAAGAGAAGGCATGAAATCGGTCTCGGCCAACGAAGGACACGACCACAGCACTTCGGGGCCTTTATCGACAAAAACGCCGCTGCCGGTATGCAGCACATTTGACAAAAGATTATCCCCGGAAACTCAACAAACACAACAACCTCCGTTGCACAAGATCTTCTCAAGGGAAGCAACCTGCGATACTCCTGAAAATAGCGTGACATTTATTCTTCAAGGCACCGACAGAGGGCAGTGAAGGTCATTTCAAGAACGACGAATATGGCGAGAAAGGTGGTAATATTTGCATACTTTGCTGCTTGCGGTTGAAGAGCTGTGTACGCTCTTTGAATTTGTCGAGACCTTCAGAAGTTAACCCCATTTCTACGGGTACGGCCAAGCATTCAGACTGTAACATTTTAAGAGCGAAGTGGTGAAAAATACTGATGAATTCTCACACTTCATCGCCAAAACATTTTTCTGCGATACACAGTTCGAGGGAACGACGAAGAATACGATTTAGACTATAAAAAAGAAAAAAGAAAAAAAAGACAAACGCTGAATTCGACAGAACATGTAAAGAGGATTATTTAAGAATTTTCCTTGCTTCTTCGGGGTAAACAGTCATTGGTACACATCTCATATAAAAAATGTCGACACACACTGTTGGATCGAGCGATTCTTCGCCAACTGCCTGCCACTATTGAACATCGGATTAATTTCTGTTTTTAATGTCGATACGAAACATAGACCAAGGACGTTTTCAAGAAAAGCCAAGTCACGTCGAGATGGTTTTCATAGAATATCAAAACTGATATTTACAATTTTGTGGCATAAATTTGGAAGGGTGTTTGTCAGTGTGTATGTGTGTGTGTGTGTGTGGGCGGAGGGGGTGGGGTAAGGGAGGAGGTTTGGGGGGTGGGTGGGGGCTGGGGGGGCTCAAACTCACTCACTTCATGTCCAGGACTATGAAAGTATAAGTATAAGAACAATAACCTCAACGAATGCTCTCTCTGTCGGTCTATCCTGCACCTCTCTCTCTCTCTCTCTCTCTCTCTCTCTCTCTCTCTCTCTCTCTCTCTCTCTCTCTCTCTCTCTCTCTCTCTCTCTCTCTCTCTGGGGTGCTAGAGAGAGAGAGAGAGAGAGATGGGGAGAAAGGGGTACACAAGGAGACAGAGTGAAAGGATGCAGCTGATTAAACAAAACCCTCGATCTGCAGCACTCAGCAATATAAAAAATATAAAAAATGGCGGATTATCGTTTTCATCCTGTCGTCAGCATGATTCGAAAATTTGAACTCTGACCTCGAAAAAGCGCTTAAATCTTTCGGTTTGCTATGTGACTTTCGGTGATATCAAAAATATAATCGTAACTAGCGTATACCAGTCTTTATTAACTGTTAACTGAGCTATATAATACTGATAAAAAAGAAAAGAAAACACCCACTTAATTCCACGATATCACTTCGTTTTGTGGCTGTACAGTTCTGCCACCAGACATTTCCAGCAGCTTGGCTGCGTCATCGTCCGTTGAGCAAAGCGAGCTGCATGCGGAGCAACGTGGGAACCGGGGGATAATAAACAGGTAAAAGTATCTGAAGGGAAAGCCAGCAGCAAATTTGAGGAGGTGTTGTCCTCGTTGAGACAACCAATCCCCAGCTTCCTCCCCTATGCCCCTAGCTAAACCTCCTGCATTCTGATCGTCAGCGTGTGTGTGTGTGTGTGTGTGTGTGTGTGTGTGTGTGTGTGTGTGTGTGTGTGTGTGTGTGTGTGTGTGTGTGTGTGTGTGTGTGTGTGAGTACGTGTGTGTGTGTGTGTGTGTGTGTGTGTTGTGTGTGTGTGTGTTGTGTGTGTGTGTGTGTGTGTGTGTGTGTGTGTGTGTGTGTGTGTGTGTGTGTGTGTGTGTGTGTGTGTGTGTGTGTGTGTGTGTACTCGCGCGCGCGCGCGCGTGTGTATGTGTACGTTTGTGCATGTGCATGCGTGAGCGGGCGTGCGCGCGTGTGTGTATGCATGTAATTATTATCTGTGTGCTTAAGACTCCGTGTGGCTTTCCGGCTGCGTGTGGCTGTGTGCGAGTCTGTGTGTATGTGTGTACGTGTGCCTGCGTATGTGTGTCTGAGTGTCTGTGCGTGCGTGTGGCTCTGTGCATGTGCGTGCGTGCGTGTGTGTGTGTGTGTGTGTGTGTGTGTGTGTGTGTGTGTGTGTGTGTGTGTGTGTGTGTGTGTGTGTGTGTGTGTGTGTGTGGCCAAAGAAGGAGGGAAGGAGAGAATAAGGAGAGCAAGAGGGGGGTACAGAATATTTATATATTGTTTATGCTAGCTTGAGAGAGGGAGACAGACAGACAGACAGACAGACAGACAGACAGACAGACAGACAGACAGACACAGACAGACAGACAGAGAGCGAGAGAGAGAGAGCGAGAGAGAGAGAGAGAGAACTCGAACTTGAAAACTTTATTTTCCAAGGATGGTAGTTTAGGTCCATTTAGACCAGTCTAACAACTAGTCCTTGCTAAACTACTGATTGAGTGAAAAATGGAGAAAAAAGAAAAGAAAAACTTTACTAACTCTATTAATATTAAGGATAAACAATATACAAACAAGTCAAATATAATACTGCCACTATTAATAGTAATAAACAGTAAGTAAGTTGGTGTTTTACGCCCAGTCAACCGGTACGGTTATATCAGGGCGATAGTAATAAACAGACAGGAACAGCAAAATCATTGAAAATACTTTGAAAATAGCAAGGAATCAATCAGATGCATACCTAGCATTGCAAAAATGATGTTGACATAACCTGTAATCATTTGTAAATAACGAAGACACAACATGGGTAAGTGGTACGAAAAAGAAAGGGGGGGGGAGAGAGAGAGGGAGAAAATGTGGGTATGAAGGCTTTTGATTCTTTTAATTATTTTCCCGACAAATTCATCAAATTATGCAATTTATGAATTAACAAACCGTGAATTTTTTTATTGTTTAGCGTGACCCTGACACGTACATAGAGTGGACCCTGACATGTCTATAGAGTGTAGAGAGATCATTCGTTGATAATTGAAACGAAAAGCATTCAACCTCCGAGTCACTGTATTCGCTTAGATTACGTGATTTGCAACACCGGGAAAAATAGCAGTCAAATTATATTTAAAACATAATAAAGAAGAAACAAATTGGTCACATAATTATCTTCATAGCCCAGAAAAGTTCCTCAATAAAGTACATCGGTTTACAACATGAATCTCCAAATAGACGATTCTCGACTAAATGCCCATGAATTTTAACTGTTCTTCTCCTTTCTTCTCTCTGTCTCTGTCTCTGTCTCTGTCTCTGTCTCTCTCTCTCTCTCTCTCTCTCTCTCTCTCTCTCTCTCTCTCTCTCTCTCTCTCTCTCTCTCTCTCTCTCTCTCTCTAACAATGCATTGAAAAAGAGAACATTTGAGCCGTACAACAAATAAAAATAGCTCATTTCAATCTCCCTCCTGTTCTATATCCTTCAGCATTCCCCTATCGCCTGTTACTAACATTACGACTATCATCCTCGCCACCTTTCTCAGCACCACCCTCTTCACTGGCGGCAGCATCAGTGTCGCCATCGTCAAGCACAGTCTGTAAAAATGCATTTTGCTTAAGTCAGATTTTTTATTTTTTATGAATTCATAAAAAGCGACACTAGCCTCTTACAACCAAAGTGCTTACCGCCAAGGTTCTTATCACCAAAACATGAAGGTCCTTACAGCACCAAAGTTCGTACCGCTGACGTCCTACTTACCACTAAGGTCTTCACCACCAAGGTCCTTACCGCCTAAACTACCATGAAGGTCTTTACAATATCAACGTTCGTACCTCTGAGGTCCTAATTATTATTAAGGTCTTTACCACCAAGGTCCTTACCACCAAAACTACCATGGAGGTCCTTTCCTTATTGTCATCGGTCTTTACCGCGATTAGTGATTGATATAGATATATTTCCGTTTCAGTGTTGCTTTACGTCCACAGATACCATCAGGCTTATTAGGGACATGGAGTCTAGGATGGCCACCTCGACTTTCACACAGCTCTTGAGCTCTGAGATATTGGTTGATTCATTGATGCTGAAATACTCATGGATAAAGATTTTAGGCAGACGCCAGATCTTATAATCTGTCCTGAGAGAGAGAGAGGGGGTGGGGGGGGGGGGGCAGCTCACTACAGCTAATCAACCCAGACCT
>JABMCL010002836.1:1027500-1037500 GCA_018857735.1 Alviniconcha marisindica
CAAAAACTTCTCAATTAAGTCCACCGAAACCGACAACAAAGGTGAAAGAGATAGGTGTGCGGCGTGCGCCGGACTCTCTTCCAACCCATCCCTTGTTTGGGAAATCATCTGATTCAGTCACTGACTAGGGCGAGTTTCTCACCGACACTGGGTTGCCATCCGTGTTTTTTTCCGGCCGCGAAGCAAGATGAGTTGCGCAGAGTTGATGTATCATCAAAATTTGTCTTCTGGTTTCCCCTACCACCAACGTTCGATCACCGACGTCTACTACGGCAACTACAACTCTGCCAGCACTGCCACGAGCGGCAGCGACTACCATGCTCAGGTAAGTGACGCAACAGTCGTGCGGTGTGTCTGAACTCTGACAGACCGTCGTTGACTTTTTGTGATAGATCATTACGGGCCTTTGTGTCAGATGCCTAGCGATAGCTAGTGAGGACGGAAGGTGTGTAGGCCTCTCGAGCCAAGTTCCGATTACTCAACTTCCGCCGACTGGCACTGTGAGTGTGCACAGTGTTCGGCTTGCAGGGCGGTCACCTGCCTAAACTTGACGTCACTTCAGGGACTTTAAACGTTTCTGTTCAGGTGCATGCCGTGCCATAGTTCAGGAGCTGTGTGAGAGTCGAGGTGGCCGTCCTGGGCTGTCCGTCCTAACGAGCCTTCTGGTTTCCGTGGACGTAAAGCTATATATATGTGTGCGTGCGTGTGTGTGTGTGTGTGTGTGTGTGTGTGTGTGTGCGTGTGCGTGCGTGCGTGCGTGCGTGCGTGTGTTTGTGTTTGTGTTTGAGAGAAGAAGAGAGAGTACTTGCGTGCGTGCGTGTGTGTATGTGTGGTGTCTTGGTTGTCGCGCTGTTTTGTTTTCGCTTTTTACTCGATGGCAAGCATGACATGACAGTAATCGTAGGGTTAGGACTTCAACGGTGCTGTGTGACACGTACAATCATAACGGTCACCATACACTCTCTTTTCAACAAAGCCCCCATCCCAGCACCTCCAAACCAATCTCGTGGTCTTTTGACCCCCCCCCCCACCCCCCACCCCAAAGTCCGTAAAACAGTAGTAGCTGATATGTACAGCCAGGATTTGTTTTCCCCATTTCATTCATTCAACTTTCAGTCTTTTTCTCTGTCTAGCTGTCTTCTTTTATTTATTTATTATTTCTCCCTTTCTTCCTTCCTTCCTTCCTTCCTTCTTGTGTTTTCATTTCTCTTGGCTGTATCAGTTTCCAGTTCCAAATATTTCCGTGTACATAAATGCGTTGAATTATATGTAGGCTATGAACTCACCTGATTCACACCAAATGAACTGAAGACAAAAGACTTGAGTGGCTTTAGAGCCGTAAATATCTCTATTCGTCACAAAAATCTTTCGTTTAGCAGGTAGTTGGATCAAAGACACGAAACACACAGGATCCCCCGAAGCTCGTTTCATTTTTTTCTGGTTTCTACAGTTTGTTGTGAGTCATTTTAGACTGGAATTGTAAAGGAAGGGCCACGCTCAACGATTTTATATTTTTGCCGTTTCTGAGAAACATACAACAAGAAGAAAAGGTTTATGGCTGATTTTATTCTGCGTAGTCCGCTGTTACTTTGGACAAATACTTCACTGTCACAAACTTTTGTTTTTTGTTTGTTGTTGTTATTTTGTTCTTGTTTTGCTGATGTTATTGCTGTTGTTATTGCTGTTTTTATTTTTATTTTCTCCTCCTTTTCCCCCTGTGACTAGCTACTCAGTTTTTGCTGTTAATGGCACTATAGTTAAAGGTCTCTCTATCTCTCTGTTTGTCTCTGTCTCTGTCTGTCTGTCTGTATCTGTCTGTCTGTCTGTCTGTCTGTCTGTCTGTCTGTCTGTCTGTCTGTCTGTCTGTCTCTCTCTCTCTCTCTCTCTCTCTCTCTCTCTCTCTCTCTCTCTCTCTCTCCTTCTCTCTCTCTCTCTCCCTTCTCTCTCTCAGTGTGAATTTGGAGAGCTGAACAAAATAAGGAAAATCCTCAAACACATAGAGCCTCCATATTCCCCACATAGTTTACGGTCCCTCCGCTGCTGCCTTTCACAGTTCAGCTGACGGTTCCTTCCCCGCCTCGCTAGTCTACAAGTGTGTCCAAAGTGTACAATAAACATGCAAACATTACCGTGCTTATCAGTGCAGACATACTTGGAATTCGGATGCACACATACCCTGCACTCTTGTCCGCCGTTTCGGCTTGCTATAACCCCCTCCGCCCCCCCCCTCCCCCACCCTGTCTCCAACTCCCCCTTCCCCCCCTTCCCATACCCCCCCCCCCTCCCAAGCCTGTTATTCCCACCATTGAACATACCAGTTGTGAACTAATCCGCTCCCTGTGAGCTCACCGACCATGGCTGCTGTGTGAGGCATGTGCGGGCCAAAGACATGACTGAGGTGCCAGCCTCCCGCGGTTGTCGTAGTGGTATTAGATTGTCAGCATCGGTGAGAAATCTCTGTCATTCCTCGGCGCTGGCCTCGCCTCACCTTGGCGCTCTTTCTGCCTTGTGTCTATGCAGGTTGCGGCGGGGGACAGCAGAATGCTGCAGCCGCTGGGCGGGGAAGCATCTTCCGTCATAACCGCCGTGTCGTCGGAGTTTGCGTCGTCACCGTCGCTTGGTCTTTCTTCCACGTCGTCGGCGCATCAGCACCCGAGTCGCGGGGAGTCCCGGCTGGTGTCGCAGTCGTTGCCGCTGTCTCCTCCCTGCGCTCAGCCCCGCCCGGCGCCGGCTAACGTCACCGGCGCCACCACGCCGACGTCGTCGTCGCCGTCGTCGTCGTCTCCTTCGTTGGCGTCGGCGTCGGCGTTGTCGCCTTCTCTGTCCTACTTCCCGCCGTCCTCCTCCGCTTTCACTTCCCGTCCTCCGACACAAGGTTCCGGCGTTGCCTTTTCTCCTGCGCCCCCCTCCTTCTTCTCACACTCGACTCCACCGTCGTCGTCATCGCTGTCGTCATCCTACGCGTCAGCGTTGAAGCGACGCTCAACAGACATCGAGGATCCCGATGACGCCACAGTGCCTAAAAAGACACGCTACGTGACGTCAAATTGCGTGGTGCTGACGTATCACGAGAAAGAAACGTCATCGGAGGTGGATGATCATTTCTCCAAAGCGCTCAGCTCTTCTTCGCCCTGTAGCTATGGGTCAGGGGCGAGCACTCGACATTCAAGCTCAGGTAGGCATTCAACTTTCCATTTCTTCCTGTTGTTGTTGTCTGCTCTCGCTGCAGCGTCAGCACTGACTTTGATTGGTCAAAGGGATTGTCACAGTCACCAATGATAGCGGCCGATTGGTCGATTTCTCTTGTGGGCGGACTCTCACCAGGCCAACCTCCTCTCAGCCATTCAACCTTCTCTCAGCTATGCCGGCCAGCTTATATAATTATACGTCCAGCGCAGTTGCCTGTAGGACATACATTAAAAGTATCGAAAATCTCTTCGTCTTATAATTATTGGCGGTATGAATACATCTGGACAGTGACAACAATTAAATGATAATCTGCACGATGGGTTGGAAATTCATCACGCATATCACAATATCAACTACACGCAACGAAATCACCCCATCGGGGCTGTTTAAGTTTTTTTGTTTTGCACAATAGATTGCTATATTTTTAATATATAAAAATTTACTATCGTTGTTGTTAGGCTATTATTTTTTACTCAAGTTATTTAATTATCTATTAAGTTTGGTTTCCTTTTTCGAGTTGTTTGCTTGTTTGTACTCTGTGTCACAGTGTGTGTGTGTGTGTGTGTGTGTGTGTGTGTGTGTGTGTGTGTGGTGTGCGCGCGCGCGCGTGTGTGTGCGCGTGCGTGCGAGCGAGCGAGCGAGCGAGCGCACGCGTAAGAAAGTAAACATGGTGCTTAACGTCCACAGAAACCACAAGGTAGTTCCTCCCCCCCCCTCTCTCTCTCTCTCTCTCTCTCCCTCTTTTCTTCTTCTTGTTGGGTGCTTTTTTTGTTTTGTTGTTTTTGTTGTTTCTTTCTCCACTCATTTTTATCCAGTTCAAATCTCCAAAAACAAGAACCTGATGCATGTACCTGAAACAAAGTGAACCTACCGAATTAAGAAGAAACGCAGACGAATTTGATCTCATGCCGTTGGGCAGACCATTCAGCACCTCTCCATCTCAAAAGCGATGGTTGCCCACGAGTTGCGTGCCCCTTGCACAATCTTCAGAGAAGGAAGGAAAACAAACAAAAGGCGCCCGAGCGTGTCGGATATGATAGCAAGTTGCCGTGACGGCGAAAGGCCGCGTCTCGTTTCAGAGTAGAGAGCGTCAGTCGTCACCTCGGCTGTCGGTTTAATCAAGCAATCGCTCTGCGTTTGATCTTCTGTCGCTCGGCGTGTGTGTTGCGATAGGAAGCAGCGAGTCTTTGCACTTGTCGCACGCGCGTGCGGGTTGGCTTGTGATGCAACCTTTAGAGATGGGTTTGACAGTTGGGAGTGTTCTGTGATAAGTTGATACGCTTTTCAGAAGCCGGCCTGCGTTTGGGTTTGGTGAGTCGTTGCTAGGTTACGTAAGATCAATATAGTCAGTGTGGGTGATTTTTATTACTTTATTTTGTTGTTGTTGTTGTTGTTGTTTCCCGAGCGGGGTGTTGTTGTTTCACGTATGTTGTACATGATCAGTATTAAATGTTGATGGTGAGCTCCCTCCAGCATCCCGCGCTTTCATCTACGCATGCACAGGCGCGCGCGCGCGCGCACTCACACACACACACACGCGTGCGCGCGCGCACGCACACACGCACGCACGCACGCACCCGCTCACACGCAACGTACACACACACACACACACACACACACACACACACACACACACACACACACGCACACGCACGCACGCACGCACGCACGCACACACACACACACACACACACACACACACACACACGCACACTCCGTGAGCCCATGTATGTACATACAACATGCAAAGATACAATACAAAAGTACACTGAGAGAGAACAGGTATGTGTACACACATACATACAGAGAAAGAGTAAGACAGAGATAGATGTATTTTCTTAACTGCGGCAATGAAAGAGTCCCATCAATTTCAACTGAATCTTGTTGTTTAGCCACAAATTATTTTCAATTTATTTTCCGATGCAGTAAATCCCGCCAAAAAATAAATAAAATAAATAAATAATAATAATAATAATAATAATAATAATAATAATAATAAATAAATAAATAAATAAACGTTTGAAAAACCCGAATCATTCTCTTGCCAATTTTTTTTCGGCAACGGTTAATAACTCAATCCTTTGGTCACTACCACACCGGCACAACTGAGACTAATCAATAATAATTCAAAGTTTCCTACCATTAGACAGTAATTTGGCGTAACACAAAATAGTAACGCAAAATCGATATTCTCGTTGTTTTTGTTCAAAATAACTGTCTGTCGCTCGAGAGAGGTACTCTCTAGTTGAAATTTTGTCTTTATCTGTTTTAACTTTTTTTATTATTGTGATTATTAGGGTGTGTGTGTGTGTGGGGGGGGGGGGGGGGAATGTAGCTTTGATTTGATTTTCATTTTGCCCAGGCTTTTTCTGGTTGTTCTTGTTTAGTTTCTTTGTTCTTGAGTTAGTTCCGTTATTTTTATTTTTATTTTTTAAATCCGTTATTTTGAAATACCATGTTACCAGCAACTGTGTAGCCTACAATTAGTTCAGATAAGGACATATAAAAAAAAAATGCCACAGAAAGAAAAAAAAAGCAGATTGTTGAGACAATGCTTACGCGAAACCTGCAGAACAGAAAAGGCCGACCCTTCAAATAAGGATTCAATGGCTTTAACATATTCCCGCACAGTCGGTCAGTACTTATTGACTGTCGGTCTGTCTGCAGCTTTTGTCTTGCAATCATCTGCAGCGATTAAATCACAGGCAAAATCACGAAGACATAAAAAAAAAAAAAAAAAATCTTTACTCAGTTATTGACTTATTACCAGTATTAATTGATATGAACAGTTCTTGCACGTGGATCAATTCTTCCTTTTTATGGTAAGAAAATGTTTTCCAGAAGACTGCTTTCAAATTTGCCTCTTTTTTTCTTCTCACTTAAAAAAAAAAAAAAAAAAAGGTGAAAAGAGTTGAGTATAGCCGATCAAAATGACGTCAGTACGCAAAAACGTAGATATGAACATAATTCTTCTTCTCGGTTCCAGCAGAGGGGAAAAGCAACAATGATTTTTTGTTAGGTCAGTCATCAATTTTCTGTTAGTTTTTTGTTGTTGATGTTTTAGTTTTTAGTTGTTGTTTTTATCTATCTGCTGGTTAATTTTAGAACTTTTTTTATATATTTTTTTATTTTTATCGTTACAGCCGATTCCATTAAAAAAAATACTTTTCCCCCTCCACCTGCTCCAAGCACTTGATTATTAATTTTCGAAATACTCTCGGGTGAAACATGTGTAATCCCGTTTGTGTCATAATTTGCTTTTTGGTATTGCTTTTCTCGTGTGTCTGTCTATCAGTCCAGCAATCTATCAGCAGCTTTTTGTGCTTTCTTTCTTTGTGTTTGAATTTTGTGATGCTCATTGTGGTGATGGCTGTATGCAGTGATAATGATGTTTGTCGGTTGCGTCTTTTTGTTGTTGTTCTATTTGCTTTTATGCTACTACAGATTTTTTTGATTTTGTTTTTAAACAACAACCAAAAATAAAATAAAATATCACACACTAAAAACACACACACAAAAAAGAAGGCAGAATATAAAAACACGGTACAGTTTACAGTCAACGCTGCATAAATGGTTTTACATTACTTTCAACCACTGGATAATTTTTAAAATAAAACAATGAAACAATGAAACCACATATGAAAGTAAATAGGGTTAGGGCGCAAAATTATAGTAACTAATGGCGTCATAATCATTATCCTCATTATTATCAGCATTATTCTCTTCATTATGAAACTTGTATAATTGTTATTACCCTCGTCTCTGTTAAACTTTATTGACTAATACTCCTAACAGTCTTGCTACAAATCTCGATACAGTCAATCGTATAAAAAGTAGTCCACTTCCATCTGTGTGTGTGTGTGTGTGTGTGTGTGTGTGTGTGTGTGTGTGTCTCTCTCTCTCTCTCTCTCTCTCTCTCTCTCTCTCTCTCTCTCTCTCTCTCTCTCTCTCTCTCTCTCTCTTTCGGTAGTTTATCAAGGACTAGTTGTTAGACAGGTCTAAATGAACCTAAACTAAAATCCTTGGAAAATCAAGTTTTCGAGTTCTCGAGTTCTCGTTCTCGTTCTCTCTCTCTCTCTCTCTCTCTCTCTCTCTCTCTCTCTCTCTCTCTCTCTCTCTCTCTCTCTCTCCAATGACTATGGTCGAGCCGGTCGTCGGTGGAGATTTGTGTGTGTGTGTGTGTGTGTGTGTGTGTGTGTGTGTGTGTGTGTGTGTGTGTGGTGTGTGGTGGTGCTGCGTGCATGGTGGTGTGTGTGCGTGTGCGTGGTGTGCGTGATGTGTGTGTGTGTGTGTGTGTGTGTGTGTGTGTGTGTGTGTGGTGTGTGTGTGTGTGTGTGTGTGTGTGTGTCTGTGTTGTGTGTGTGTGTGTGTGTGTGTGTGTGTGTGTGTGTGTGTGTGTGTGTGTGTGTGTGTGTGTGTGTGTGTGTGTGTGTGTGTGTGTGTGTATGTGGTGCATGGTGTGTGTGTGTGTGTGTGTGTGTGTGTGTGTGTGTGTGTGTGTGTGTGTGCTGGTGCTAGTGATGGTGGTGCCTGCCTGTCTGTGTGTGTGTGTGTGTGTGTGTGGTGTGTGTGTGTGATGTTGGTGCCGCGCAAGTTTACCATGCCTTTCCATGCGTAGATGGAACAGCGGGGTGGGGGAGGGAGCTCACCATGTTGGACATGTGAATCTTGATTGCGCCATTGCAGACGCCGAGAAAGGAGGGCCAAAGAAACAAAATGCAATGGTTTACCGTGCACCCGGCGCGTTGCATGCTACAACACACACGCAATGGAAACAAAATGCAAAGGTTTGCCGCATTACGACAAAACATCAAATGGCAGAGGTTTGCAGCAGTACTACGAAACATCAGAATGCAAAGTTTGCCGCGTTACTACAAAACACACGCAATGGAAACAAAAGACAACGGTTTGCAGCGTTACTACAAAACACACGCAATGGAAACAAAAGACAACGGTTTGCAGCGTTACTACAAAACACACGCAATGGAAACAAAAGACAACGGTTTGCAGCGTTACTACAAAACACACGCAATAGAAACAAAAGGCAACGTTTGCAGGTTACTACAAAACACACGCAATGAAACAAAAGGCAACAGTTTGCAGCGTTACTACAAAACACACGCAATGAAACAAAAGGCAAGTTTGCAGTTCTCCACGCAATGAAAAAAAGCAACAGTTTGCAGGGTTACTACAAAACACACGCAATGGAAACAAAAGGCAACAGTTTGCAGGGTTACTACAAAACACACGCAATGGAAACAAAAGGCAACGGTTTGCCGAGCACTCTCGTTACTACAGCACACAGGCAGTGGCAACAAAGGGCCGAGGTCTGAGGGACCGAGGCGGTGACGAGGGGACCTGCAGAAGTTCAATGTGGACGATCGAGTTCTTCCTTGCTCCTTCCCTGGTCCTCGTGTCAATGTTGACCCCAGCGGACCTCAAGGTAAAGTCGACCCTTGCAGAGCGAAAGGCACACACCAGATACAATAATATTGTGTGTTTTCTGGTCCCCCCCCCCCGACCCCCCCACCTCCCCACCCCCCAACCCCCAGGGACCAGCACCGTGTCTGTGCCATATATAGCTGTTTGATCAACGCTTGTAGTGTGTGTACCGACGCTTTTGGGCGAAAACTGCGCACAAACGATCCTCCCCCATTTTTTTTTTATTTTAATTTTATAACATGGTCGCTGTTTTGAATGTGTATACATATTACAATTATTATGTGTATATATAAAACAATTACGTTTTGTAGGAATCAGTCAAGCCGACTGGGCAGGCCTTGACAAAGCCCTCAAGGGCGAAAATTTGGAGTAAAAAGTTTCCAATAAAAACATACTTGGACTTTGTTATCTCTCTCTCTTCTCTCTCTCTCTCTCTCTCTCTCGTCTCTCTCCTCTCTCTCTCTCTCTCTCTCTCTCTCTGTATATATATATATATATATATATATATATATATATATATATAAAATATATATATATATATATAGGTGTTGTGTGTGTGTGTGTGTGTGTGTGTGTGTGTGTGTGTGTGTGTGTAGTTGCTTCATCAACGCTTGTGTATGAATCGACGCTTTTCGTTCACAGGTGACCCTGTGCGGTTGACAGGACGTTCAAATCCAATTACTAATTAACTAACTAACTAACTTGAGCGCGAACTGCCCACATAAGATACAATATTATTCTAACGTTTACACGGTGGCTGTGATATATATGTATGTATATATATATATATATATTGTGTGTGTGTGTGTGTGTGTGTGTGTGTGTGTGTGTGTGTTTGTGTGTGTGTGTGTGTGTGTGTGTGTGTGTGTGTTTCAGAGAATATCAACACTTTATCGGGAAAAGCCCACACAGAATACTATTTCATTAAAGGAACTAGTCTTCTTAATAAACATTTTTTTTTTTTTTAATATGTTCAAGAAAGCAAAATACATACCTCAAGTTCAGGAGTTTGCTTTAATAAAACGCAATGTTGATTTTATATCGATGAAAAAGCAACAACACCGAGTTCTCTTTCACTAATCCGACATTCATCACGCGCGCACCTACTGCTCAAGGCCAAACACCTAAGGGGTCGCGGTATGCTGACACTCGTGGTCTTTTATACATCTGATCCCGATGATCGTTACTCACGAAACTCTGTCTCTAAAGTCGATTAAAAAAGTTAACGGGACATTTTAATACAGAATACTTGCTTTGAAATTTTTACTTTGATCTTGACTTTCTGTTACACAAAACGTATTCTAGGTACCATAAATATAATTATTGTTCTGTTAACAAACAAACAAGCAAAAACAAAACAAAATCAAAA
>JABMCL010002836.1:1047500-1055000 GCA_018857735.1 Alviniconcha marisindica
CACACTCCGTAGATGCTCCAACTATCCCTCTTGTTTGACTTGCTCCATTACGCTATTTTTAACAGATTACATTTTGGCGCGCCGCGGTTGCGTGACGCTTTGAATCAGATTAAACTGTTTGCCCATATTGTTTTTTCACAAGAGGCAAGGTTGTTTTCCCTTAGCCCTGTCTCAAGTCTTCTTTGCTGTAGGTTCTACCGTCTTCTGCGCTCGAAGAAAAACATGCGGCGAAAAACGTCATGTTTGTGTATGTCACTGTGTGTTGATCTTGCCATAGATCATCAATTCTTGTTCGAGTTGAAACTGTTCGTAAAGAAAGAAAGATTTCAGAGTCTATATAGCTTCTCGTTCATTTTGGACGGTAAGTCAAGGAGGGGTTATCACGCCGCGTATAATAAGAAAAAGACGACATTAACAAACACGCGCTCGCGCGCGCGCGCACACACACACACACACACACACACACACACACACACACACACACACACACACACACACACACACACTCACATGCGCGCGCACGCACACACACACACAAACACACATCCGCGAGTGCGCATACACACACACACACACACACACACACATACACACACACATGCGCGCGCACATACACACACACACACACACACTCACAAGCGCGTGCCCACATACCCCCCCCCCCCCCCCCCCCCCCCCCACACACACACACACAAACACAAACAGAGAGAGAGAGAATCCTGCCGCCCCCCTCCGTCCCGACTAATTCTCGCTAGAGCTATTCCCACCTGAAGTGCTCAACGCTTCAGTATCTGTGATTAACATTTCACCGGTGTGGGCCACAGAACGGGTCGTCGTGAAGGACACAGTCCTCCAGCTGGACGGGTACCTTCACCACCCGGCATCAGGTATAGCGGGTGTCCGTACCCAGCACAAACTGAGTGATCCGTTGCTGAGATACGGTATCAGTTTGAATTGGACATCAGAGTAGGACAGCATCTACGTCCCGAAAACACTGGGTGGTGACTTTGCTCGTGCTTCTTATCGGTGTGACTGGGGCCTCAGAAATCAGACGGTGCCGCAGTCTTGGGGGAAATCGGTGGATGTTTTTCTAAGACCTATTGTCAGTGTGAATGGGACCTCAAAGTCAGATGGTGCCGCAGTCTTTGGAGAATTCGGTGGCTATTTTCCTAAGACCTCTTGTCAGTGTAAATGCGACCTCAGAGAAATTTGCCTTCTGGTTCGTCATTTACATAAAACATATATATATATACTGTGCGAAGACACGTCATTGTTATGCCTACAATCTTCCTACAAGCGACAACAAATCAACCCAAAAAGAGGCAATTTTCCTTCTCATTTTTGATCGTTTTAAACAGTTTAACTGTTGTTTAAATGTCGTTTTGTGGCTTGACGAGGGGGATTTCCCCGAAAATGTGCATATTGTGTGTCCGTGTCATAATAAATAAGCGTTATTTTGGACCTTTTTGTGTTTGAGCCTGTGTGTGCTGATTACAATACCTGTCTGTCGGAAGCACGACCGCAGACACGGGGACTGGTGGCTATGGGACCACGGCAGACTGCACTGGGGACTGAGTCGCTGCCGAGTGGCTAGTGGCTATGGGACCACGGCAGACTGCACTGGGGACTGAGTCGCTGCCGAGTGGCGGGTAGCTATGGGACCACGGCAGACTGCACTGGGGACTGAGTCGCTGCCGAGTGGCTAGTGGCTATGGGACCACGGCAGACTGCACTGGGGACTGAGTCGCTGCCGAGTGGCGGGTGGCTATGGGACCACGGCAGACTGCACTGGGGACTGAGTCGCTGCCGAGTGGCGGGTGGCTATGGGACGTTGATGATGATGATGAAGTGATGCTTAATGTCCTCAGATGTCAGCTGACATATTAGGGACAAGTTGTGACCAATGCCGAAGCACGGTGCAATAAATCTTTACGTCCACGGAAACCAGAAGGCTCGTTAGGACGGACAGTCCAGGACGTCCACCTCGACTCTCACACAGCTCCTGAACCATGCTATGGGACCACGGTGGGCTGATAATTATAAGGACCGAGTCAGGTGGTAGACACCATAAACAGGGTTCAGTCATGACTTTGCCGAGCTCGGTGATGACTTTGCCGAGTCGGTGGTGGTTATGGGACCAAGGCGGGCTGATATGAAGACTGAGTCAGGTGGAAGTGTCGGTGTACCTAAATGGGGCTCAGTGATGACTTTGCACAGCTCAGTAATGACTTCGTCGAGCTCAGTAATGACTTTGTCGGGCTCAGAGATGACTTTGCCGAGTGGCTGGTGGTTATGGGACCACGGCAGTCTGAAATAAGGACAGAGTCAGGTGGTAGTGTACGTGTGTCAAAACTGGGCTCAGAGACGACTTTGTTAAGCTCAGTGATGACTTTGCCGAGCTCAATGATGACTTTGCCGAGCTCGGTGATGACTTTGCCGAGTGGGTGGTGGTTGAGGGACCACGGCAGTCTGTACTGGGGACTGAGTCAGGTGGTAGTGTCGGTGTGCCTAAACGGAGCTCAGTGATGACTTTGCACAGTGTGCCCGCTGCTGCTCTTTGCCCCGACTGCTGCAAAGGTCACGCAGCTTGCTCTTTGGTGACGGAGACAGTTTAGGGCCCAGCGTTTTCAATCCCTAACGTTTACCGCCATCTTCTGTTCAAACAGTGAGCGAAAGGGAGGCCACTGTGACCACCTAGGGGGAGAGAAGCTGTGACGGCGGCCCGAGCGGCGGGGTTGCCCGGCCCACTTGTAGCTAGTCACCTCCTGTGTTTGCCGGCAAGATCAAAGGGATTGGAGCAAATCCCCACGCCGCAGATCTGTCCTGAATTGTTTAGCTCTTATATCCTTCCATCTTCCTCTCCAAATTTGAACGCGCAGAGGGCTGTTTGCTTGGCTGGGTGCGCGAGCGCTAGCGAGGGTTGTTTGTCGTCCAGCCCCAAACAGGGGGACCTTGTATCATGGGGGAACCTCCCTGTCCCTGTCCCCGAGTTGCAGCTAGCGTGAGCCGAAGTCAGCAAGGAGACGGTGTTTACTCGCAGCGCTTCCCCTCAACACGGACATTGTGCCTTTTTCTGTCAGTCGAGGTGCTGTGTCAACGTAACGCGGAGCTGGATTAGCAGCGACAACACAGCAGACACACAGCAGACACACAGCACCCGCTCCTGCAGCTCCTCGCCAGCAAGATCACACCGGTGTCAGGTCACTGTGGCCCCCTCCTGAGAAATATGCCCGTACATGTCTCATGGATATGGAGTTCACAGATCCGAATGCTCTCTCTCTCTCTCTCTCTCTCTCTCTCTCTCTCTCTCTCTCTCTCTCTCTCCTTCTCTCTCTCTCTCTCTCTTTTTTTTTTTTTTTTTTTTGGGGGGGGGGATTTTTTGGTGTGTGTGCGTGTGTGTGTGTGTGCGTGCGTGTGTGTGGAAGGGGTCGATTATTAAGACCTTACAGGTTCTAGAAAATTGTATATAATTATATACAAAAGACTGTAAACATCACATTAAAGCGATTAAGTCATGTTGCAATGTCGGCAGAGTGATAAATGTTCTGATCAAAACATATAAAACGTTTAAAAGAAGAAGAAAAAATAAAAAGAAAGAAAAAAAAGAAAAAAGAAAAAAATGCCGATTTTAATTAGACAACACAAAACATGAACTGACCAGCAATCACAGGTTAAGTGTAATTTGAATTTGAATTTTTTAATTTGTTTGGGGGTGGGGGGTGGGGGGGGGGGGTGTCCAACATCACGAAAGACCACAATGACGATGACGTTCCCCGAACATCTGCAGTACCTCAAACAACTCTTCCTAATTGTTAATCTCAAAAACGTGCATACACACCTCTTTCATACTGGGAGATCAACGCTCGAAAACAGATTAAATATGACATAAGCCAAGATTATGCAGCATCGGTTGGTCTGTTTTGATTTATATTGTAATCAATCAATATAATAATAATAATAATAATTTATTTTATATAGCGCCTCAACAACAATTATATGAGTTCTTAGCGCTGTACAGATCAACAAATGCAATAAAACACATATCAATATGTTATTAACGAATGTTTCATAAGAATAACCTGTAAGCTTTTAATTGACTTCCTTGTGTAATATTATGCCTTTGAAATCAATTGATCAATCATTGTAGCATCGAACATTTCCCACTCAATTTTTTTTTTTTTAATCGAGTCTCTCGACGTTATTGAATGTGTGCCAGACGATGACCATTTTGTTACTGTACCTCCATGGCGCGGGCCCAAAGAATCTGAAATTTAAAGTCTGCTGGGTGACTGTAGTTACACATCAGAACTTACGTCCTATTCACTCCGACTAGGCCTGTAATTTACGTACTTACTCACTTTACAATCCGCTACTTAAAAACCGACTTCCTCTTTCGTTCTCGACAGCAACAAAAATCGTAGATAGATAGCATTGAAAACATGGTGGGGTTTGTTTTTTTCGATTTCACCTCCGGTGCCCGGTGTCCAGGGTTTTTAGGGGGACATTGCTGGGGGTTTTGTGGGAGGAGAGAGGGGGACCAGCTCGCAGCCGACACAACTGTCCAAAGCTGATGATCCACAACGCTGCAGCCCGGGAGCTTTGGTCACAGCCAATCTCACGCTTTCCACTTGCGCTGTGGATTTGCACCCCAGGGAAAAACGTGTCCCTGGGGTCCCCTGGGCCTGTCTCTTTTTTTTCGGGGGGGGGGGGGCGGGGGGAGGGGCGAAGGGGGTGGGAGGGCGGGAGGAGAGGAGGGACTCTTTAAAAAAAAGAGGTACAGTTATGAAATTTAAAATGCTTTTAAATCAGCAGTTAACCTTCGAGTGTTTAGAGTCGGCTACTCATGGTTGTATCCACAGCTCTTTTCTCCATGTCTCTGGAGAAATGTCATGTCCACCCCACACACGACCTCCCTTCTTCCGCCGTCATTCGGGGGTGGTAGAAACGACATGTCCACATCGATTTGCGTTCTCGTGTCACCCCCCCCCCCCCCCCCCCCCGCCCCCCCACCCGCCCCCCTCCACATTTCACCCCATCCCTTGTGTCTCTGGCTTGTCATAAATGGCACGTCTGATAACTCCACTATGTCTGTTTGGGATAACAAAGGCTACATCTGCCCTTTCCATTCATACGCTTTAACGGATCAATGAATATTTGTGATTGTGTATTTTTTAATTTGTATTAATTATATTATGCTTAGTTTGAATGCAAGGGTTCATCTGACAGCATATAACTGGACAAGAGCTCACAGTCCATCAAACTGATGTCGTTAGCTCAGCTGACAAAATTCCTAGATAGGTGATTTCAAAGGCACCGTTTGATGCGGTAAGTGTCTTAACTTGTGCATGTTCACGTTCCCTTCTCAGCGCCTTCAGAATTTGTTCTGAATGAGCGGAGTGTGCGTGTTCAAAAACAACGCAGATCCAGATGTGCGAATTTCAGTCCCACGGCGTTTAAAACAGACAGACCGGCTTTCTGATTGGCCACTCGTGTCATCTCTGCGCATGACGCGACAAGTCGGCACATGCCCTTTTCTTCAGCTTTTGAACGGGGAGTCTGGGTTCAGTCAGTGAGGGGGGGGGGGGGGGGGGGGGGGGGGGTTTTGGAGCAGGAGGGATGCACTGGAGGGGACGGGGTGTACTGGGGGAGGGGGGTGTACTGGAGGAGGGGGGATGCACTGGAGGGGAGGGGGTGTACTGGAGGAGTGGGGGGGGATGCACTGGAGGGGAGGGGGTGTACTGGAGGAGTGGGGGGATGCACTGGAGGGGAGGGGTGTACGAGGAGTGGGGGGGGATGAGGAGGGGAGGGGGGTATGGAGGAGGGGGGGGATGCACTGGAGGGGAGGGGTGTACTGGAGGAGTGGGGGATGCACTGGAGGGGAGGGGGTGTACTGGAGGAGTGGGGGGGATGCACTGGAGGGGAGGGGATGTACTGGAGGAGGGGGGTGTACTGGAGGAGGGGGGATGCACTGGAGGGGAGGGGGTGTACTGGAGGGGGGGGTGTACTGGAGGAGGGGGTGTACTGGATGGGAGGGGTGCACTGGAGGGGGGGGTGCACTGGAGGGGAGGGGTGTACTGGAGGAGGGGGGTGTACTGGAGGAGGGGGGTGTACTAGAGGAGGGGGGATGCACTGGATGGGAGGGGGTGTACTGGAGGAGGGGGGTATACTGGAGGAGGGGGGATGCACTGTAGGGGAGGGGGTGTACTGGAGGAGGGGGGTGTACTGGGAGGGGGGGTGCACTGGAGGGAGGGGGTGTACTGGAGGAGGAGGGTGTACTGGAGGAGGAGGGTGCACTGGAGGAAGGGGGTGTACTGGAGGAGGGGGGTATATGGAGGAGTGGGGGGGATGCACTGGAGGGGAGGGGATGTACTGGGGGAGGGGGGGGGGGCGAATGACTGCTAGGAAGAAACAAGAAGCGGTAAAGAACAATGAAACTGCACTCACCAAAAGAAGACGGTGACACAGACACACATTCAGACTACTGACATTTAATTACAGAATACAGAATACTTTATTCATCCCGCACGCGAAATTACAGTGTCATCTAGCACATACCCACCGACCCACCCCCTTAAAGCGATATCAATCAAACAACCTAAAATAAATCATCACAATCATCACAGTATGTAAAACTGGATATAGTTGAAGAGCCCACTGGTTTCTTTGGGGTCCTTTGGACCAAGGCGGGAACACAATATAGCAACATCCAATTCTACAATGTAAAGTCGATGAAAAACATCTAAAAGCCAAACACTCCAACAGTGTCGACTACAAATCAACTGGAGTTTATTGTACCTTGTATTTACTCGCATGCCAGGTGAGAGTTACCGAAGGCGACTCAGGTCTTTGTTATTGTTGTGTTTGTGTGACGTCTTTCGAAAGCCAATTATCTCCCTTGTTTGCTGATTTTACAAAATTAGTCAACTGCTTTTGTTGTTGTTGTTGTTTTGCTTTTTTATTTTTTTTATTTTAGCGTACGCAATAGCCCCCCCCCCCCCCCCCCCCCCCCCTTCGCCCCACTAATTTCATAGAGAGGGTTCAAGATGGAGTCTAGAGGGATATCTCTAAACAACACCCTCAGAGAATAGTGTACATCCTCTG
The DNA here is from genome assembly GCA_018857735.1 of Alviniconcha marisindica. Lineage (NCBI taxonomy): Eukaryota > Metazoa > Mollusca > Gastropoda > Provannidae > Alviniconcha > Alviniconcha marisindica. Next base: position 1,054,602 of record JABMCL010002836.1, read on the forward strand.
TGTCAGACGACGTTTCAAAACAAAGCTCCCTCTCGTAGGGACGCAGCGAAGGGTTTCATGGCGGTTGCTCCTGTCACATGTGCTTGGCATCACTGTAAACCAAATGCCGTTCTCATTGGCTGGGGCTGGCGACGCAGTCTGCAATTCACGGCAAAACATCGTTGTCCTCAGGTCTTGTCCTGCATGCTATCACCATAAGTTACAAGGTGGCGTGACGGTATTTTCTCTCTCTCCCTCTGGTCACAAATAATTAGCCGTCAATTCAGTTTTTGGCGCTTCTCTCTCTCTCTCTCTCTCTCTCTCTCTCTCTCTCTCTCTCTCTCTCTCTCTCTCTCTCTCTCTCTCTCTCTCTTCTCTCTGGTCTCTCGACAAATAACAAGTCAATTTGCATCGTCTGTC